>BLKR01006428.1:0-57574 GCA_011170035.1 Teleogryllus occipitalis
TGAATGCAACACGGAAAACAAAATTAATTCGTCAGACCGCATCAGCTGCTACTACTGACCTTAACGTATTGTAGCGTCGCGTGGTTCGGCGCCGCTGCGTCGGGCCGCTTCGGGGAAATACGCCCTAAGCCGGATGTAGAAAGGGTGTGAAGGGCGGCGGCACCACGCCGCGCCGGCTGGAAAGCCCCGTAGGAATCCCGGCTGGAAAATCCCTGAAAAGG
Organism: Teleogryllus occipitalis; assembly: GCA_011170035.1. NCBI lineage: Eukaryota > Metazoa > Arthropoda > Insecta > Orthoptera > Gryllidae > Teleogryllus > Teleogryllus occipitalis. The sequence goes on from BLKR01006428.1 coordinate 222, forward strand.
ACGCGCGCGGACGCGAGTTTAAGAGATGTCGGTTGCAGCCCTGGAAGGGCTGGCCAGCGAGCCGTATGACGCCCGCTGCTTGTAGGGTGGGGGCGAGCCGACGGATATTTAAGGCTGCGCCGACAGGCGCCTCGGGGGATACGCAGGGTGTCGAAAGACGAGAGGTATCTCCAGTGCTATCATTGCACGTGATCTTCAGGTCGAAGATCGGTTTGGCGACAGGCCATGTAACTGGTGTAGTTACGGGACTCTATGTCCGACAGCTTCGCACCTCGCGTTGCTTTGTGCTGCTTCCGAAGCAGTGGTTCTGGGCGAGGCCTAGGGACGGTCGCGGGGTTTCGCGGCTAAGAGAACTGAAAGGTTGCCAAGGGGTTAAATTTTTGTATTATAATCTTTATACATTAATTGTAAATATACTGTAAATATATTGTAAATATCAATCAGAACAGTCGTCTGTGTTTTTCATTCTAGTACGTCACAGTATATCTTTAAGTGATTTAGATTCTTGAATTTCAATGAAATGAAAGCCGCGTGATAAAAGTGATTATACTTTGTTCTTACGATTGTGTCACTCTGCCCATCGGCCTTCTCGCAACCTTTCCTACTCGCAAAATTAAATGTCACTTGTATCATAAATAACTATTGAAACATGCCCGACGTTGACTGGTGCCAATTTGAAACATAATTATTACTGAAAAATGTGATTTGAGCTCCAGGAAAAGGTTACACTTGAAACCTAATGATTCCTACGTAATTTAAATATCTCTCCAAAATTATGTTCTGCTAGCTCAGTTAATTGGGGTTCGAAGTTCATAATTGTTGCTATTTACTCAGCAACCAATAATTCAATCTGCCATGCATACGGAGTGGCGAGGAATCTGAAAATCTTATTAAAATGCTGGATTGATAATCAGCTTTCTTTCAACTTAACAAAATGGAATTTATTATATTGATAATTAAAATGAATTAATCTTTGGTCATGACCAGTTTTCTCTATATAACAATAGTTTTAAACCTTGTTATTCACTCGTGGGTCTTCGCGCGCTCTCCACTTCTTCGTTCGATGGCGCCCCGTAGAACCTTCTCCGTGGACGCAGCAGAATCTTGCTTCTGGATAAAGTCCTCGCCTAATGTCCGTGATCTGGTTCAAAATTCTCCCGGCGATACTATTATAATCCGTGACTTCCCTCACTTGCTTCTCGGGTGGACGCCTAGACACGAATTTTACTTCCTACAATAACGCTCTATCCTAATACAGAAACCTATAATTAATTAAACAACTGTCAATTACAGTCTTTCCTCGACCTGGTAAAATATATCAAGAGCCAACCCACTCATCACCGCGTCGCTCTAGGGAATGAATGTTCTTCTAAAAACTCGGAAGCATCCGAATTTTGTCTTTTTTTTTATGTCTCTCAATACAATGCTTATTCCGCCTCTGCTCTGTCATTTCAACCTAACGAAAGTGATCCTTAACGTCGGTTGTTAATTTTTCACATAGCGGCCCCCTCGCGATCGTCTATTGACATCCCTGTATTCTATGTCAAATAAAATAACATTTCCATAATAAAAATGGTTCGTCATTTTGGTATATCACAGTATAATAAAATAATCAGGAAAAATGTAGAATTCAATATGCATCCCAACACAAACGCGTTAGAGTGTTTCCCATTGTCATTATAAACCATTCTTACGTTCCATTAATTCGAGACGACAAGCGCAAGAATTTTCTAAATTTAGTGAGAGCAAGTGAGACCTAGAAGACCTACGGTAGTGGACTAAAAGATTGATTATTTCGTGTTTCCAGTAGTGAAGAATGTAATAAAGAAATATAATCAATGTGCACATTAAACAGCCAAATCTTTCACTTGTTCACTGCGATTCAAAAGAAGTGCGAATTACAGAGGGAATGTAATTTTGACAGTGGTTTCTGAGACTTCTAGAAACGTGATTGATCGTCAGGTCATAAACTCCAAATTGGAATCGATATCATTGATTGACTAAACATACAACAAAATGCATATATTATTAAATGATTGCTACTTTACTACTTTTCAAATAAAATTAATACATTTTGAATGTTCATAATGTGATATGATTCCATAGAATAGAATTCTATGGTTACGGGAAGTTTGTTAGAGGGGACGGTGAAAAATTTGGACGTTGTAGAATAGTTCGGAGGCGGACATTGCCGATTGTCAAACTATGTGTTCGGGTTGATTCTGAAATATACACTTCTTTAGGTTGAAATTGTTGGATAGTTTTTGAGAGACGCTTCAGAAATTGGAGGAGTGAATTGCACCAACGTCTTTAAGTGAGTAGAAGCTCAGGTTATCTGATGGGAAAATAAATAGTGGAAGTTCGCTGGGCTCTCGTAACCATGAAGGCAGTCGAGGAAGGTGGTGTTGATTGGGGCTGGAGAGCGTCATAGATGAATGTTTTACACTAATATAGCAATTAGTGTCAAAATATCGCCGTTTTTGCAACCTTTCCTACTCGTAAATTAAATGTCACTTGTATCATAAATAACTATAATACAGTGATCAGGAAAAATGAACAATGCAATATGCATCCCAACACAAACGCGTTAGTGTAACCCCTTGTCTTTATAACTCATTCTTGCGTTCCATTTATTTGAGACAAGTGCAGGAATTTTCTAAATTTATTCGTATCTCGAAGTCGATTCTCTTCTGTGTGAGAGTTACGTTCAAAACATCTAATATTATTTTGTGTTGACAATTGGTTACACCACTATGATTCATAGGCACTATTGTAACAGTCGCCTGTTAATCTATTTATTAGAACAGCGTTTCCCTCTTTCACGCAGACCCATTTGACTTAAAGTTCCGCATTCAGTGTGTGTCACTTCTGGAGATGACCCCTGCTATCTTCCCTGTCCCTATGCCATCGGAAGCAATCGAGTTGGCCAACACAATACCAGTTAACAATGGCCAATGATGAGCAAAACTCAGTCCAAAGATTAAACACTCCCTTCTACGAAACGCAGTATACTCATCCCCACTTCAATTGTCTGCGCCCTTGTGGATGATTTTGAGCTTTTCGCCACGAACGAGTAATACTCTACTTTACAAAGTTTTGGTATAAATATACAATTTCAAAATAAAAGATTAGTGGTAAGATATATCATTCACGAGAGAAATATTTACACGTAGGCATAATCTTCATCCTCCTGGCACATATACAATCCAATACTCTCTAAATGTAATTTTACAGACTATTCGTGTAACATTTGTCATAGAAAATACCTATTTTGTGACGAAGACTTGCATCATTTATTGATTTGCATTCAGAATTTTTTCCCTTCAGGCAGACGCACCAAAACTTCAACTAAAGATCTGCAGCACCAAAAATGCTGCTGAACGAAATCTCTCGCACAAAATGGTTTCCCAAAATGTAGCACGACATTACTCAAGAACAAGTAAAATACTCTTCAATAGTACTGCAAGACATTAAATATTTTAATGAAAACAATCTTCACAAATATTGCAATTACACGGAAATAAGAGTCGCCAGTGCTTTACATGTTTCATAACGCAACGTGAATTTTAAATATTTAGTGGCGGGCTGTCTCTTCCTTGGAGCATTGCTGACGTATTATGTTCGTTGAGTTGTACGTAGTCACGCAATGATTATGAGATTTCCGTCCGTATGAGCAGTATGAGAATAGGTCGAATAACAATCCAATACTTCCATATTTCAGTCAAAATCAATAATGTTTAATTGTTTTTGTATTTTTACGAAGTTTCTGGGTATGTAAAGAAACCGTTAACAGCTCTTACATGGGCAGAGGTTGAACGGTTTTCTTTCATTTGCTTTGGGCATGGCAAACTAACGATAAAAATGCTGGCATACGCAGTGAGTTCGACAATCGGGTTGAGGAAGTACGATAAGTATTTTCATTTCATTTTTCGTCTTTTGAAAATTAGTATTGAGTTTATCTCATCTTGTTTTATTTTTATTAATAGATATAGATAAATATTTATTATTTCTGCAGGTAGGTATATACAACCTGGTGGCAAAACACTACAATTTACATATTACAATTAGGAATATTAACTTTAAATTACTTAACAATGTAACTTTAAATTATTTAAAGACATAGCAACAACAACAACAACAATAATAATAATAATAATAATAATAATAATAATAATAATAATAATAATTTGCTAACAATAATAGCATTAACTACTTTTTATGGCTGACCTGCACAATTATTTTAAACTATTAAATACACGACCACATGACTTTTTAATTACACTTCACGTCACAACATTTGCAATTCACTTCTCTTTCTACTTCTATACTGCACTACACTGCACAACAAGTCACCACACTTCAATACAATACTACTTTGAATATAATTATATATTTAATATAGTAATTTAATAGTAACAACGTATTTAATAGTAATTAATACAATAATAATAGCAATAAAAATAACAATTATAACCAAATAATAACTGCTATAATAAGCCTAACTTACTAAATTAATAAAGTTTACAAATATCATTAGTTATTTTATTTTTAAATCTTTGAACACCTAGAGGAAAGGGTTCCAAGGCTGTCGCACGCAAATTATTCCAGTTATAATATTCCTTCATTTATTATTTCAGTCAAACATAAAAATAATGGCAACTGATAATCCGGGGGGATAAATTATTTTATATACTTAGCCAGAGGCGTGAGAAGATATTGTTTTAGTATTCCCTGAATGGAATAAAGAATTCTTGAAATATTTATTACAAATTAACGGGACGAGTAGAAACGAGCATTTGAAATTCGTTTTAAGAAGCACGTGACAAAAAATAAAGATCCGGTTCACAATAGTTGTAGCAAGATATTTCATTGCAAACACAAAAAATCCTTGATGTTTTCTTGAGTAAAAACAATTATTCCATGAATTCTTTTTTGTTCATATTTTTTATACACGAACACTCTCGTGTACTACCCGCGCAACTTTTCTTGAACGATGGGTTGAAGAAATGCGGGCGGAGTGGGGGCATTAGTTACCAATACGGCCACTAGAGTATTTACAATAATACTAACCTCTGGAAATTCAAAGTCAAACCTGCTACATGTGTGGCCAGGTCATCAGTCTGAGTAGGGACACCACATAAAAGTTTTAGGTGCCTCCCTTGAAGGACTTGGACCTGCCTCAGCCATTTCTTCAGATAGTGGTAATAAAGCTGAACAGAAGTTCTCGACTATGGAAGAAACTAGCTCTTCTTTCGCGCAAACGACATTTTAATGCTTGGAATGTTATCAGTGCCCATCAGTGCTCGCTGCAAGCTTTCGCATTCAACTGTTTATTGCTCAAGGGAGAGGGAAGCAAGGTCATCGCTCAAGAAAAGTTGCGCGAGTAGCATAGCGTCTTACCCAGCAGCCACCCCCGAACCACTTCAACCTTCCCCGCAAAACACGTCCTCCACCCGGCCGCGGTTTCCTCCTCAGCCCGTGCGGTCGCCTCGACTCGCGCGCCTCCAAGCGGACGCGGCTTGAACCGAGCGAGAAACTCCGCAAAAAGCCTCCTCCACGGTCGCCCACCTCCTCCCTCTCCCCTCCCACCCACCCCCACCCCGTTCCCTCACCAGAACCACCCGCCTCGCTCGCGGAATCCTTAAAGTGCTTTGTAGGCAGCTAGCCAGGCCGCGCGTCTTCAAATCTAATGCTGGATGTATGAATAATAAATAAAGTTATCGTTTAGTTCATATATATATTTTTTAGCTTATAAGGGAGCGGGCGCGGCGACCGGGGAACGGGGGCGGGGGAGGGGCGGGGCTGGGCGGGGGTTGGCAAGTAGGAATGAAATTTGCATCAGCAAGAGTGGAGAGCAGAGGAGATCAAAGCCTCGTAGCCGGGCGGTGGCGCCTCCCGGCTCCGCAGACGTATCGGTAGAAACCCCGCCTCCCTTCCCGCGCCAGCCCCCGCTCCCGCCAACTCCCCCCACCTCCGTGTTACACGTAGCGGCGCGCGTCACCGGCAACGCGAGGTGGCGCGCCGTTCCGGCTGCGAGCCGCGCGGGTTGGGAATACACGCGACGCGGGAAAGATGGCGATGGATGGGATGAGAGAGTTGTTTCTTGGAGGGGTTTCCTGCACGGAGATATGTGACGGTTTTTTTTTCTGTCCGTCTCGTGTTTAACCGTATTCTCATTTCGCTCGCAGATGTCTGGTTTTCCCCGGCTGGGATGGTGCATCGCGGTAAATCCGTATGCCGATGGTACTTACAGATGTTCTGTTTTTCCCGTCTGAGTTTGCGCGTCTCGGTTCATCCACATTCCATTGGTGCTTAGGAACGTCCAGTTTTCCCCGTTTGGGTTTGCACGCCTTGTCTCTAACCGTATTCCGAAGAAATTCACAGACTCCCAGTTTCTGCCGTCTAGGTTTGCGCGTCTCGGTTCATCCGTATTCCGGTGGTGCCCAGTTTTCCCCGTTCGGGTTTGTGCTTCATTCAACTGCATTTCGAAAATGCTCACAGACACCCAGTTTTCAGGTACATACTGAACGGTTTGCTTTAAAATACATTACTTCACTTACTTTTTGATAATAATAATATTAATAATAATAATAATAATAATAATAATAATAATAATAATAATAATAATAATAATAATAATAATCATTTTAATATGAATGTTGTATTAAAGAACATATTTCAACCTGCATGAAGTTGGCATTGACAATATATAAAATGATTACTTACCTACAGGTCAGTTGACATTAATTCTCTCAGCTCATTACTCCCAGAATCCTTCTAACGTTTCCTGAAAGCGAACAACAAATCTAATGAAGTTTCGTTAAACATTTTAACTACACGTTTGTTATACAATTATAAAGTTATTTTAATTTTAAGTCGCACATAAATTTTACGGTCTATCAACAATCTTTATATATTGGTCAGGTCAATAAAGAAGATCAATTATTATAAAGTGTATGTGGCCATTTCGCAAAGTGAATATACTTTCCAATACACACGGTGACGTGTTTCAAATATTGCCTATTACGTGGCTAACACCCAAACGAATAGCACACGATTGAGACATCCATACTTTTCGAAACACAGTAATGCGGTAACCAGGACCCATTGCCGGATTGTCTCCGAGCTGCGCGGCTCCCAACAGCAGCCAATACAGCCATCACAATCGAAGCCAAATCCCATTCCCGACTGCGAGGCTCCCCTGCGCGGTCTCTCTCCGTTTGCTACCACCTACCTCCGCCCAGCCGCCTTCTCCGCTCGCCCACCCACCCGTTCTCCCGCCCGCCCGTTTACTCACTCGCCCACCGCTCACTCGCCCACCCACCGGCTCACTCGCCAACCCGCCCACTCGCCTACCCGCCCACTCACCCGCCCACCCGCCCGCCCGCCCGCCCGCCCACTCGCTCGCCCGCCCACTCGCTCGCCCGCCCGCCCATCCGCCCACTCGATCGCCCGCACGCCTACTCGCCCGCCCACTCGCCTGCCCACACGCCCGCCCACACGTTCACCCGCCCACTCGCTCGCCCGCACGCCCGCCCGCACGTCCACCGCCACTCGCTTGCCCGCACGCCCTACGCCGCCCACTCGCCCACTCACCCGTTCTCCGCCCGCCCGCTCGCCCGCCCGCCTGCTCCTTGCCCACCCGCCCGTTCACTCACCCACCCACCGCTCCACTTGCCCACCCGCCCACTCGCCCGCCCGCCCACCGCCCACTCGCTCGCCGCCCACTCGCTCGCTCATCCGCCCACCCGCCCACTCGCTCACCCGCGCCTACTCGCCCGCCCACTCGCCTGCCCGCCCGCCCGCCCCGCCCACTCACCGCCCGCCCGCCGGGCCACTCGCCCGTCCACCCGCCCATTCGCCCGCCCAGTCGCCCGCCCGCCCGCCCCCCACCTACTCCTCCGTCTCCCGCCCGTCCGCCCGCACGTTCCCCTCACCCCCCCGTCTTCTCCTTTTCACGACTTCTCAAGTCCGTCCGTATCCACTCACGCTCTCTCGACCTCCTGTTCTCTCGCCCGCGACCCGCCCACCCCCTTTTCCACCACTCCTCTCGTCCTCTTTCCCTCTTCTCACCCGCCCACAATCTCACTCGCCTGCCACACCCTCCTCCGTCCACTTGGGCCGCCCGCCAGTCCGCCTCCGCCCGCGCCGCGCCGCACCGCGCGCCCGCCACGCCGATGCGCTTCGTAGATATTTCTCATTTACCCGGAAATCTTGACTTTACCTTTTTCCCTCTCTTGATCCTGGAAATCCATTTTCTTTCCGCTCCCCGCGGCTCTCGGATGCGGAGGCGGCGGCGAGGGCGGCGCGGTGGAGCGGGAGGGAGGGCGGGAGGGCGAGAGGGAGTCGTGTTACGCCGAGAAAACGCGTCACCTCACGGGACTTCACGGGGACTCAGCCGCCTCCGCTCCGCCACGCAGCTTGCCCGCCTCCTCCCCCCCACCCCCACCGCCCCGCGCCGTCATGGCCCGTTACGCCGCTCAGCGCTCAGCGGAAGGCGCCACTCGGCGGAGGACGGGGCATGCGTTGTGAGTGACGGAAAAATGCGTTCAAAGTCTTATTATTTATTTATTTATTTATTTATTTATTTATTTATTTATTTATTTATTTATTTATTTATTTATTTATTTATTTATTTATTTATTTATTTATTTATTTATTTATTTATTTATTTATTTATTTATTTATTTATTTATTTATTTATTTATTTATTTATTTATTTATTTATTTATTTATTTATTTATTTATTTATTTATTTATTTATTTATTTATTTATTTATTTATTTATTTATTTATTTATTTATTTAGAATATGGACGCATCAACCTCTGGAAGTTATTAGGGACTCCAGTACAATTCACAAGAACTAAAATCACTCAAGTTAATTTCCGATTACAAGAATACAACACTACTTTTACTTACAGTAATGTATGCAAAAGCTTTATTTGTGTTAGAGACACAAATGGCAACAGTCGTTAGAATAAGGGTTCCAAATAGGAACATTTTCAAAACACATGGAGTAAGTGCCATTCAGGTTATATTTAAAAGATTGGTATTGTTTTAAATAGTTTTATCATTGTTTGAAATCAATAAATTCATTCTTTGGTTTTTAAATTTTTAACCCAAAAAGTCGGAAATATCCTTTCTCTCTAATGATTGAATTAAGGAATGTTCAGGCTACATATCATAGCTTGCCTCATCGTTCTAAAGCCGTCAGTAGGGTAGGCAATGTCTACCAGCAAGCGCAACGGACGACTTAAACCGTAGTACATAAGGCGTGGTTGCAATGAACTTGGTGGAACGATTTTGTTATTTTCATGCATTGTGGTAGCCTGTCAGCGAATGGGGTATTTCAATATTAAAGTAATATGAATAGCAAATGGTGTACTGACAAGCACCGTGCACTGAGCTCTCAACACGATAGTTGCGAACTTGAAGGCAAACTATTACACTTCGAACCAATGCTGGCGTACTAGTGCTCAGGAGGTCACAAATTCCATCTTGATAAAGCCTAAGAAATTTAATAAAACAATGTAGGCTTTCACGGCCGGAGTTGTAGCCTTCAGCCCGGAAGAAATCTTTGACACTAAGAAATTTACTAAATATGTCAAACATCGGTGAATTGTGATGCCTACCGGAATCAAATTCGTAGACCTATTGATCTTATCAGAGGTTTCCGAGCTTTCTGCCTCCGTATCGCACTTCTTCAACCGGATCCCACTTGCTTAAATTCTCTGCTTCTACCAAACGCCTATCCTTAGACTGAAATGTTCCATTTTGCCATCCACTCTCTGCTCTTGCACTCACACTACCAACACCGCTTCTGTCAAGGTATAACGCCTCTAGCTGGATAACAGTGCTACTCTCAATGCATTTCAGTCACATCACTATCTCTACAATCTTGCGCTTTATTTCGGTTGTAGTTTTCACTACTTTCCAGGATCCACTCTCCTATCAGTTCTGCACGTGACAACTGATATGCATCTAAAATCCCATAATGAATCTAACCAACATAGTGGAAGAACTAATGTTCTTCCACTATGATCTATCATTTTAATCACTGATTTCTTGATTATCATCATATTTTATTGATGACGTCGTCACCATGCCAGACACAAAAGAAATTGTAATCGTCGTAGTACAGTTTTCTCAACTACATGCCCGTCTTTGTCTCTACGAACTCTAAGATTATCCCACTCGTTTTTTCAGGTAATGATCCATTTTCATACGTACTCATCACATGGTTTCTGACACCCTTTGTATTCTCTGCCACGTATCACTCCAACATCCGCTCATCTGTGATTTTCCATGTCTTTAGTTCCGAGGATGTCATTTGGAATGGACTATATTGATGTTTTTGCTTGACTACAGAACCGCGAGAATTCAATCCTTTGGAATTCCAATTTTCTCAGTGTTTGATAGTTTATCTTGTACCAAAATTCGGATGTCCCATTTCAGTACGACTCTTCAATATATATGTACACTTCTATCTATAAAATAACATTACACCAGCCTTCGTTTCCCTTCTTAGAGTAGCCCACATCACTGTCACCACCACCTCATCAGTCTCTAACGTCAGCCCGACACAGATCATTTTAATTACATATTCGTTTCGGTATTTACGAGCACTCACAACACTCTAACCATGACATTCTTTATCGCACTCCACCGCCAACTCTTCTTCCGTTTCAGCATCCAATCCCGCCTGCCCATGGTCCACCGAATAGTATACACATCTTGAGAATTCAAAACTCCGTGGTTCCACTTTTAATACCTTTAAATTCCACTTTTAATACCAATTCTCAACACACTCCAATCACAGGTTTTGACCGTCACATCAATTCTGACTTTATCATAATCCACCATCTCTGCATTCTTTCTAACTGTTCCCGGCACAGCATTTCACTCGGTCTTCCACAGCCCATGGCATCGTCTACTGCAGGGTTGCCAAACTGGCGGCCCGCGGGCGGCGTGAGTTTTATTGTTAATTCATTGTTAATTTATTGTTATTCATTAAAGGACTCTTTTCTATACTTGGGTTTTTCTAACGTGGCGGCTGAGGGTAGTATCTCCAAGATGGAATTCAGCACAATGTTTTGAGTCATCCTCAGTCCTGCCGCAAGATGTCGCATGATCACGACCGCACCAATCAGTGCTGCAGATCAAGCGACTCTAGCGGCAGAACTGAGAATGACTCAAAACGTTGTGCTGAATTCCATCTTGGAGATACTACCCTCAGCCGCCGCGTTAGAAAAAACCAAGTATAGTAAATTCATAAAAACAAAGTCGTATAAATGTGTTTCACTGCGTTATGCATGGTTCGACTTGACTTCACGCATGGTTCCATTCCCTGCAACCATATTAAAGGTTTTAGTTATGATCCTTGAGGCCTCGCAAGTTGGACAACTCTGGCCTATAGAATTCGGGAATTCAAGAAAGCTAGGACTAGATGTATCCATTTAAAGCACAATGTAAATAATGTAAATAAATTAAATAATGTAAATAATGTAATAAATTAAATAATGTAAATAATGTAAAAAATCCATTTAAAGCACAATGTAAATAATTGTAAATAATGTAAATAGTGTACAGTGTTAAAGTTGCAACCGCTGTTGAAATGATGTCGTCGATGCATAGATAGTGTAAATAATTTTTATATGGGTTCATGTGTAATGTTAAAAGTGTATGTTTTTGTAAGTGTTATATGTGTATGTATTGCTTACCGTAAATAATGTAAATAATGTTCGTTGTTAGATTAAGTAAGATGTAAGACAAAGTATTTTATATATATACTAGCTGACCCGGCGAACTCTGTTCCGCCTTAACAGCCGGTCCCATCTTTTTCTCGCTTCGCACTCACTGTGAGAAACGGTACTATCCTTGTTGCACTCGTGATAATAAAGCAATTGCAGATTTGTGTTTTTCTCTCAAACAAAGAAGAATTTTTAAAAAACGCTCTGATATTAAATAGATAATTAAAAAATCTATTACGTAGTTGAGCGGTTTTTGGAATTGATTTTTGTTAAAGAGAGAAATACAAAGCTGTAATCATAGGGCCCGGCTGTTAAAGGCAATAAATAAGCAGATTTTGGAATTTATTAAGTTAAATTGTTTATTAGAAAATACAAATAAAAAAATTAAGTAGATTAATCATTCATTATTTTTCCTGTATTTTGGTGCATAGGTTGCACTCTTCAGTTAAGTACCTTCACGCGAAAACATGCGAAATCACGCGAAAACGTGAGAAAACGTGCGAAAACGTGCGTTCTCACACGGGAACGCTGTCAAACGGGATAAACAGTATCCTATGTCCGTCTCCTGGCTTTAAGCTTCCTGCTCACCAATTTTCAGCCAAATCGGTACAGCTGTTCTCTAGTTATAAATAGTGTAACTAACACGACTTTCTTTTATATATATAGATTTATTTATTTATTTATTTATTTATTTTACGTCAAAAACAGTTAAAAACTGCGTATGACGCTATGGGAAAAGTGAATTGTGTGCACATTTTCAAAATTCTGTGATCCCTACACTAAGTCATATACTACTTAAATTTTGAATTTTTGAAAGGAGAAAAAAACTAAAAACTAAAAACTTAAAAAAGTAGATTTAGATTAGTTTGTAAGTATCTAGTTTGTAAGCTAGGCCATAAGTTAGCTATGTAAATAGAATTTAAGAATAAATAGTACATTAATTCAGTCGAATCACAGAAACACCTATAGTTCTTTCTGTTCCTTCACTCCAATCCTGAATTTATCTATCATCAACCACTATCTTCACTGTTTCTTCCACCATCTCCACTTCATCCTCCAACCCGACTCGGCATCTCTTGCTCCGTGGCTGTCATTTAAAGCGGGGCAGCCTTAAAATTTGCTTGGATTGGATTTGACGCGGCGAGGCGTCGTGTCTGCCGCGTCCGCCGCCGCCGCCGCGACGCGCCACCGTCGCCCAGCTCGGTTACCCAACGGCGCGCGCGCTTTTCTTTTGTTATTTGCTCAATAATTGAAGAACGCGACGCGACGCGCCGCCGCGACGCACGGCGTGGAGGGGGAGGTTTACAGGGGGTCGGGAGGAGACAAGAAGACAAGAAGATAAGAGGAGGAGGGCAGAGGACACAGAAGAAGCACAGTAGATGGTATAAAAATCCTGCGAGGACACAATCCTCAAACACACGTATTTCTAGATTCATACTCGTATTATTATTCATTTTACTGATATAACCGACAAACACTGGATTAAAGCAATTTCATGGTATTTTGAAACGAACTAAATTTGTGACACTCAGAATTCAATTTTTTGCGTGAGTTTTCACTACTACGTGCTTTTAAAGCGAAATTCGCGTGTTTTAACTATAATTCTCACGCAGTTTATTAAACGTTGATATTTCTCATGAAATCTGTTAAACGTTGAATTAAATTAATATATAGCGTTGACGAAAAGAGAGAGGATCTTTAGTTGTACGAAAATTCACCAGGAGCACTAAGATGTTTCGGCTATAATGTTGCGGGTTGCTTCACAACTGTACTCTATGAGAGTCCAATGGGGGCTCATGCCGGCTGTGGCATGTTTGCGGTACAATCAAATTACCAAATTATTTCGCATTTTAAAATATATTTAGTTATATACGTTATAAGCCCCTAGGGTGGGTCATGGATGGCGTGCTACCGTTTTGTGAGGGAGCCCCGGATTCGATTCCCGACCAGAACGAAAACGAAGCTGTACCTTTCTAATACAAATCGTCTCAGTTTCTATACCTGGGTGGCCAAAGAAAGCTCAGGCACGCCCAATTCGCTACGTACGATGAAGGGAATACGTCTTGATCGTCACATGGACCTCCCGTTCATAGGCATCAGTTGATGCCCTGAGCCACCTAAATCGGTGATTGTTGAAGTGCTGCGAGTATTTCTCACGGACTTTACATTAATGTTATGTCCAAAGAAATACACCAACAAGTAAATCAACAACACAAGTTTATTATTCACTTCTTATAAACCAGATTCCAAATCGTACTAATACAATGCTCACAGCCGTTTATATGAGAAGATGTCTAACAAAGTAAGTTCGGTCGTCGTCGCTATATTTACCAGTACAATCCAAACCAGAGCCCACAATACAACGAGGCTCGTAAGCGTGGGTACAATCACAATAATAGACCCTTTCGACACGGAGCTCTATCTCAATACAGTACTACTGCTCCGTCGCCTGGTGCTCCTTGTGCCTGGCGACGTCACCACCAGAGACTCGCTCCTGACTCTGGTTGCGGTGGCTGCTTTTGGCCACCTCTAAAGCCTATGCTGCGCGCATAGCCCGGCTGTAAGAGCGCCCAATTTTAATCACTAATCCATGGTTGAGAACCAGACTCTTCTAAGTCCATTTTACTAAATTTTTCAGGAAGGCCATTTAAAGCTTTTATATGTAGTGGGTAAGTACGGAATGGGTTAGTATGAAATGAGTTTTTTCATGCTAATGAAATGGAATAGTTACAATTTTGTTTGATGTGCACATGTAGATAGGAAGATAGAACACAAAGAAACAGAAATCTCATTTGGTTCCAAAATGGACTTAGAACAGATTGGTTCTCAGCCATTGATATACAACAATAACAAATAAATACATCATAACATTTATTAATAACCCATAATTTTTCCGTAGTATATTTCTTTGACCCCGGCGAATAAGCTGGTAAGTAACAAAAACTTAATTTCACAAGGGAGAAAAAAACAACAACTTTAAACTAATTCTGTAAATGAGGGGTTAATGTTATTGAAACAAATTCTACACACAAATAGTTTTTGTTTCAATATCACCTTAATCACCCTTTCACTATCATTAATCCCGGATTTAATTCAGTTAAAAGTTATTTGCTCTGCTGTAAAATTAAGTGTTTATGACTTATCAGCTTATTCACAGGGATGAAAGATTTATGAGTGGGATTCGAACTAAAATTTACCCCTTACCCGAACTATCTTCTGGATCCGCCGTCGCCTCCGATTCGTCCCACTGTACGCGCGAAGCGGCGGCGTAGGTGTTACGGGCTTTTGGCGCGCGGGGCGCCACCTCCGCGGGGAAGCCCCGTCGCCTTGCATCTGGCGACGACGGCCGACCTCCCTTGCCCCCTCCCCCTCCCCTTCCGCCGCGCAGGGTGACAGGCGCCGTCGAGGGAGGCCCAGCGGGCGGGCGCTCATTTTACGAATATTATCGTTACGGCGCTCGTTATTTTATTTAGCGCAAGCGGCGGCTTTGGTAACGTAACACGAGGCGGAGGGATGGTGAATTGTTTCTAAGAATGCATCTGACATGACAATGGTAAATGTGATACATTTTGGGTTTAAGTTGAATGATGTAAGATTAATGGAAATACAATAGTTTATGAAGAATAAAATCGAGAGTATTTATTTGTTGAGTTCCAGTTTTCATTTGATGTTTTATTAGGGTTTGGGCGCTCATTTTACGAATATTATCGTTACGGCGCGCGTTACTTTATTTAGCGCAAGCGGCAGCTTCGGCAACGTAACACGAGGGTGAGGGATGGCGAATTGTTTCTAAGAATGCATTTGACATGGCACTGGTAAATGTGATACATTTTGGGTTTAAGTTGAATGATGAAGAATGAATGAAAATGAGATAGTTAAGGAATAAATCGCTGAGTTTTTTTTCATTTCTTGTTTATTACTGAAGCCTTTGAGATGGCTCATGGGCAGCGTACTAGCTTCCCGTGTTTTGGACGTGGGTTCGATCCCCGGTCGGGCCAAAAATAGAGTTGTAGTTTTCCTTTAAAGTCTCCCAGCAGTATGTAGCTGTGTGTGGAAGAAATGCTCAAGCAGGCAGATCTTGCAAGTTACGGTGAAGAGAATACGTCATGTTCGCCTCATGTCGCTCTTACCCGAAGTACGGAAATTTAACTAGCCCCAGGCAAGGGAGACACCGGGAGCTGGCCGGCGAAGTCGGACTACCGACCCAAGAACGACAAATACATTTTATTATTGTACTTTGCACCCATAAATCTTTCATATTCCATATGAGAAGTAAATACTAGGGTAAGTCAATAAGTATTTGCACTTACATTTTAATTGTCTATAGGCTGAGTGAACAGCTTTATTCACTTACCAGCCTGATGATGACATCGTCCACTTTACTTTCGGAAAGTTTCAGCGTTGTCACCTAACGTTCGCTTGCGTTGCAGACGTAAACATGACTGTACCAAAAATGAACAGGCTTACGTAATCCGTTTTTTTTGGTGATCTGAATGTGTAACAAACGCTGAGATCGTTAGAAGATTTTCAGTAGAATGTAGTTGCAAATTTTTTCCTTGATGAAAATTTATGAGTGCATTGAACAGTTCACAAACAGTCAAACAAACATGCAAGACGAGGAAAGAGCCAGATGTGTAGCCTTATATACTTCTGATCCCAATATTGAGAAGATCCGAATGGTCTAATTGTAAATAACCGATGAGTGACATTTGATGAAATGGTAAACAATATGTGCGTTATTCAGGTTCTGTATGTGAGATCGCAACAGATGGGTTGGTGAAAGACTTTCTCTTGTTGCAAGTTGCACGAAATGCCACCATGCTCTTCAAAATCTGTATTTTGTGATGCCAGAGTATGCCGGATACTATTTCGATCTTGTCTCGTCTAATTACCATCTGTTTGTTCCACTTAAAGATGATTTAAGAGGCCGACGAGTTGCCTTCGACTTACAGATGAGGAAGCAGTGGAAACTTAAGTTTGTACATGCTGGTGACTGGTAGTTAAGGACGTGATGGACCAAATACTTTAGAAAAAGCATGGTGTCTGTTTTGGAAAATGATCTTAATGCAAATATTGTATTGATGTAATCAATAATAAACATTGAGAGCAGATATTTATTGTTTCACCCTCGAAGTTCTGAGATAATCGTTATTTTATTTTTATTATTATTTCATCTTGTATTCTTCGTAGATCGGGAAAGTTCTGTAGGGCTGCAGGAAAAGTACCGATTTTTGGGGTCCCTTATACCCCCATTGGAAAGTGAATTTTTCTTCTTCCTACATGTGGTGAATTACTTTCTTGAATACGTTGTGGTTAGAATCCAAGTTGTTTGGGTCGTTGATACCGAAAAACTGCTATCAGTCTCCCCAGATATTTGTCAGTCCGTCCATCAGTGAAGAACATTAGAATCTAAACAGTACAGAGGATTTTGTCTCAAATTGAGATAATGCGATCACGCTGGCAGTAAAAACAATTTGGCTCTTGAAATTAACTGTTTCTTAGTGTAATTGGTGTAAAGTAACTGACATGCTTGGAATTTTGATATTTTTACGCAAACGGCTCACCTCAACTTCACTTTCAAAACAACACAGGACTTTACCAATCTAATGCATGCCATTGGTACTCTGTACTGCTGCAGGAAATTTGATTGGAAAAAATCCTCAGGTTGTGCACCCGATGCAATTTCGGTGAAGGGGGTTTGCCTAATTACTTACATTCGTGTAGCGGAATATTGTACTTTTCCTCATTGATATTAGAAATAAATAAAGTCCTTGCCCTCGTTATTTCTTGTTCTTGGTGACTTCTTTCTAGCTGTTTCTTTTTAGAGTGATACACTCTTACACGCCGTTTTGAAGAAAGTGAACTTTACCAACTAGTGTCCACTTGCCTATCTGCTATGGTTTCCATTTGCCCCAATGCGTGACAACTTGCGGGCAAATGTAGTTTATTCAGTTTTTAACGCAATACCAAACAAATGTGACGATTTACAACTTTTGTTTTTCTCTTCTTCATACTCGTTACTTATTGACAAAAAACAGAATCAATTCGTTTTTTTAGGCTAACCGAAATGAAATTGTAACATTTTGTGAAAAACTTCCACGTCATATTTCAACTGTTCACGAGGCAATAGGCAAAGGCAACGACCTTTATTTGCTCAAAAGTGCAAACTTTATTGGTTAAAAGTTGAATGATTTAAGGGTTTAAGATTGTTGCGTCATTGACTTTTTTTTACATCTGACAGATGGAGTCCATTGCTCATTTTAAAATGCTGAATTTCTTCGAGGTTTTTACTTACTCCGCATTTCTACCTGTTCCTAAAAGAATGGATAATTAATGGATACATTATTATGACGTCATGATACGAATAATGATGAAGTATTGGTAGAATGTAAAGCCATAGACAAAGGGAGAGACAGTAAAGCATACCGTTAACCCGTGTCTTTCTCCACAAAGTCGACATTAATCGTACTCCGGTGACTCTCAGAATTGTAGCCCGGCACCCCGAAATGGATTCAGGATGAAATTTAGCAGTGTAAATATGGAAATGAGAAATTATAATGAGAAGGAATTGCTCAATGTATCTTTTCAGACTGATACACGAACAGTACAAATGCAATAATAAACTAATAAATATAAATATATTTTCATAAAAATACATTATTAAAAATTCACCGACAGTCAATGCTTTTGTTTTGCAGTGATTTCCCTTAGTAATCTAAAATTGTTCTATAAAATATACACGTTTATAATTTATAGTATTTTTATTGTTGTTTTCATGTACGAATTTTATTATTACCATTTGCGTTTTGTCCCTTAAAATGGAGTAACTAATGATCATGGTCATTGCACATCCAAATTTTATTTGAGAAATAGTTACTTGAAAGACGTCATGAACGATCAAACTCTTATTGCCATTTTTATTTGGTTGGTATTGATTTAGGTATGATTTATATGACAGACAAGGAAGATCTACGAGCCAATTTCTGAAATATCATCTTTACAATGCTGGTTGGTCTATTCATTTTGAGGGCACAAACCTGTCACGTTGGTTTCACGAATATAATGGATTGTCTTGCCGGTCTCGGTTCGTTTCCGAAAGAGGGTTAGATTCCCCTTTGTGCAGGTCTAAGAAATAACTCTTCTCAGGATTGAAAGCAAATACTTCTCAAGAATGTTATCTGTCAGTGTCGAGTTAGATGTTATGACATTACAAACATTAAAACAGCTCTAGAATAAACTCAATCAACAGAACCAACTAAAAGCATGCTAATGAGACAAATTTAACTGCTAATTGCAATATCCGAGTAATGTGTAGTCATAAAGCGAGCAGAATGCGAAAGATGATTAAAATTAAGAGGGAAATGTTAAAAGCAATTCATTTTCTTAGAATTTTTTTCCTACCACCCTCGCATCCGGCAATCGCTCACCTCTCACCATACCGCCGCTCTCTATCTGAGCTCCTGAAGGTCACTTCCATGTAAAGTTATTTTCCCAATAAGGCAGGAATTCACAACCTTTTTTTCGTATTGTTATGAATTACATTGGGGAACATACACTCCTTGAAAACCCCTGCTCTACCTCAGATCTAAATTGATTGGTTGTTTTGTGTTTCAAGACCGCTGAAGTCATTAGTCGCACAATTCTATTGTATGTTTTGTTGCAGGAGATGATGTTCTTTTCCTGTTTCTTCCGTGCTGAGTGGTGAGATCCGGCGCCAACTCACACTCAGCTTGCGGAGGTTTATTCATCCAGGTATCTCCCACCAACGAGGCACTGCCCCAAACGGGACAAGCTATGAGCTCCTGTCTGGTCTGCCGTATGTGGCATTGAAGTGCATGTAAGTGTAAGAGTGTGTAAGTAAGGGGTAAGGAAAGGGCAAGGAAGAGGAAGGAAAGATCGCGTGCGACCCGTGGCCTATCCGGAAGGTTACTGTTCTAACATTCGTCCGGTGTTGATTGAAGAAAAGACGGAAAACTACCGATCAGAGCATCCAGCTGCTAGAATTCTCCTCCAGGCAGCGGCTGAATAGTCGAAAATCCCTTCCACAGTCGAGACTCGAACCCTTTGACCTCCCGGTCAGAGGTACCGCAATGACATAACTTGATGCCCTCAACCATCTAAGCTGACACACAATTTGAAAACTCCTGCTCTATGTAACATCTAAAAATTCATCAAAATGATATGCGTACCCTTCCGTGCCAAATTTCTGCCACGTGCAGCGGGCACATCGATCACCCCAGTCTCTGCGCGTCGCCCTCCCGCGACATGGCGGGCGCAGCGGCACGCGAATAATACGCGCCTTTTACAAAGCAACGCAGCGAAACCCCGCGCGGCGTAACCCGTTTTCCCGCTCCGCCAACATTTTTCAACTCTTCCCGTTTCTTGTCGCGACGCGCAGCCCAAATTGCATTCGCGATTATGCGGCGCTCGCGGTGCCAGCCGCCCGGCCCGCTCCGCCCCGCCCCGTGCTTCATCCCACGCCCCGCGCCGCCCCCTGCCACGCCCCCTCCCGGCCCCGTCTCCCTCGCTGTGCTCCTTCTGGTCTCACCCCGGTTCACCCCGTCGTCACCCGCCTTGCCGCTTCTAGCCCTGGTAGTCCCTCTCCGCCCTGACATCCGGCTCCTCTCCTCGACCGGCTGCTCCCCGCTCCGGCAGTACCTCCCCGAGCCTCGCCCCGACGCTCCCCGCCTCAGTAGTCCCTCTCCGCCCCGCCCCAGCAGTCCCTCTCCGCTCCGCCCCAGCAGACCCTCTCCGCCCCGCCCCAGCAGTCCCTCTCCGCCCCGCCTCAGCAGTCCCTCTCCGCCCCGCCCCAGCAGTCCCTCTCCGCCCCGCCCCAACAGTCCCTCTCCACCCCGCCCCAGCAGTTCCTGTCCGCCCCGCCCCAGCAGTCCCTCTCCGCCCCGCCCCAGCAGTCCCTCTCCACCCTGCCCCAGCAGTCTCTCTCCGCCCCGCCCCTCCATCCCACTTTGGCAGTCCCCCCGCCTCACCCCTTCCCTGGCAGACCCTATCTATACCCCCTGCCGCTTCGTCAGTCCCGCTCCCCGCCGTTTGCTGGTTCCACAGTCCCTCCCCGCCACGTCCGCGCGCACCAGCAGTTCCTCTCCATCCAGCCTGCCCGCAAATTCTCGCTCCGACCCGCCCCTCGGCGCTCCCCGCCCCGCCCGTCTGTCAACCCCGCTGCGGAAGTCCCTCTCCGCCCCCTCTCCCCGCCTTGGCAGTCCGGCTTCGCCCCGACCCCTTCCCCGCCGTCCCCGCCCCGGCAGTCCCTCTCTGCCCGTCCTCGCTTCTTCATGCTTTGGATGTCCCTCTTAGCCCCGCCCCTTTTTGGGCCAATTGGCCCAACATTGCTTCATCTCGCCCATTTCTATCCCGCCCCGCCACGCCACACCCTGCCCCACTCCGGCTCATGGCTCCGGCTCCACTCCGGCCCCTCCCCGCCATGCTCCGTCTCGCTCTGCTCCGCCCCCGTCACGTCCCCTCCATTCCCGCCTCGTCACCACGCTTCGCTGCGCTCCGGAGTCCAGGGAAGCCGGCAAACCGAAGACGTCTGGGAAGAGAGAGAGAGGATGAAAGGGAGCAGCGATTACGACAGAAAGTGAGAGAGTGAGGACAGAGATGAAAATGGTGCGTGGAGAGAGACAGACAGAGAGAGAGAGAGAGAGAGAGAGAGAGAGAGAGAGAGAGAGAGAGAGATCTAGAAAGAGTCGCGGGCGGTCGACGGCGACAGAATTCTCTTCTCGAGAGCGACAGTTGACTGCAGCGCGACGGCTTTTCAAAAGAACTTGAGAGTAGATTGTTGATCTCGTTACTTCAATTCAGAATTTGGCAATTTACATTTCGTGTGTGTGTATGAGTGAGTGAGTGAGAGGGAGAGAGAGAAGGAAAGAGAGTGACTGTGAATCTATGTGCGTTGAAAGTCTGTAGAGATAATGATGTTCCAAGCACGTACTGAGTTGCATTGGCCTATTGATTTGTGACTCACACTACTGGAGCGGTTTTCGGAAAGCTGCAATTCCAGTACTGTAGAAAATGCGGCGACCAGCATTGGGTTTAAATCATGTGCAAACATGTAATGTCACCGACCTGATACACTAAACAGTTCTTAGGGCGTAAATCCACAAGAAAAGAGAGAAAGATGAAGCGAATCATGAAGAAAGATACAGGGAGTGAAGAGCATGATGCAGGGAGATGAAAGATATAGGGAGTGAAGAGCATGATGCAGGGAGAAGAAAAATACAGGGAGTGAAGAGCATGATGCAGGGAGATGAAAGATGCAGGGAGTGAAGAGCATGATGCAGGGAGATGAAAGATGCAGGGAGTGAACTGGGAATTCAATTCACAATTTCACAATTTACTATGTGTTTTTGGAACAACGTAAACCGTATGTATACATACACAAAATCAAATGTGTCAAGGACGTGTAGATTTCAAATTGTATCTAAGAAATTATTGGTGCTGTGTTAATAACCAGAAATTGCAGCGAAAAAATTTGCCCAAAAGAACGAAATTTTGGTTTTTCTCATATTGGCAGAGGCGTATCTAGGTATTCTGGCATTCATGGCATGCATAGAACTTGCGCCCATGTCAGGATACTTCAAATTAAGGTTGTTATTTATTTTAGCGGGTATATTCTAAATAGCGCCCCTTGTGAGTAGCGCCGAAAGCACGTGCCGTGTCTGCCATGCCGTAGATACGCCTCTGGGTATTGGCACGGGTGGCTCTTAATACTAGAAAAAGTTTTCAACGGAATTGTGTCCTCGCAATCGTCTAATCCATTTGTTAAACATACACAATGAAAAATGTGTCCTGTAACACGCCCTCTGACCCCTAGTGAATTAAAGTAGTTCATACACGAACGTGACTAAGCCTACAGTCGCTTTAAGTGTAACAACACATCCCAAAAAAGAAGAAGTCACGAATTTCCGTAAAATAAAAATTAGAAAAGTGAACTTCGATATTATCACGATATCTTTAATTCAAAAACGAACACAAAAAATATTTGGAATTCACTAAGAGATCTCGAGATCACGAAGGGAAAGTCCTATGATATTCTTGTCGACATACACATTCCTGTGATATTCTTATCGACATTCTTGTCGACATCACAGGGACAACATTACTGTGACTCAGTGAGTACTTTGTAAAAAATTCAAAACTAATGGAACCTCTTGTCGAAGGAAATATTTAACAGACTCTTGGAATCAACTCACCTGGAGCCAGGGATAAATTTTATTTCCTTAACATAGACCATCACAAAGTTAGCAAAATTGTTACATCTCTAAAATGAAATGCTAATGGCTCCGCTTGTATCACAACAAAAACAATTGTCCTTTAGATACTTAAAATGTTGCTGAGCGGACAAGAAACTTTTATGAGTAGAAAACGCCCGAACACTACAAACGGGAAATAAATTTAGATAAACACTTAGCCCAAAAATCACAAAATTCATGATGGGAGTGTCGCTGGAATATAAATCCTCTGTTTCTCACGAATTCCTAACTAGCATCCAAATATCTGAAAACCTCATTCAGTTAATTCCGGGACTATTTTTATTGATTTTAAAACAATGACATTAATGTAGTAGATGTTTGTCAAAGAGATAATTCAGTTGGATTATCTATGTAACTGTACACAATGTAAAATATTTTCAACGGGAAGAATTAGAATAAAAAATGCCAGAAATTCTTTTCTGAGTAGTAAATTCTCTTTATTCTTAATCTGAGTAGTAAATTCTCCAAAGTGGACTGTAAAATACAGAAATAGTGATGAATTATGACGAAATTAAATACTGTTCATTTTCACGGTTTTGAGATGTCTCGATACCAGAAAAACTGAGAGATTTGTCACCAGAAAATTTGCCCAAGTCAGCCAGTGAACAGAGTAAAGGGCGTGATTTTAAGTATAGGTTTATATTGAGTCCTCCATTCGATGTGTGTAGAACTTGTCTGAGAGCCAAAGATAAGAACATCATGTGGAGCGTGGCCAACACGTGACGTAGATAATTATAAACAGTATATCTAAAAGGTAGAAATGTAGGTAGAAATAAAATTATGTGGGTAGAAAATGACCAAAAATTCAATCGGGAAAAGCGGAAATAAATATAGATAAAAAATCTTAGCTTGAATATCAAACATTATGGGAGTGTCTTTGAAAAAGCAATCCTCTTTTTCTCACAAATTCTTAATTAATAACCAAATGTGAAAAAACCTCATTTAATTCATTTTCATACAGAATTGTTCATATTCCTCACAATTTATTCCCACTTCCACCATATTAACTCCACTTCCCCATTTTAAATCCACCCAGTGAACTTCGCATTTACACACATCCAGTCTGGACACAGTGTGGAAATTATCCACCAGCAATCCTTCTTATCCCTTCTGTCCACCAGCCCACTCAACAGTAAAAATATATCCTCATATACCACCTTATCTTCACGCGGTGTTGATCATCTTCCTCACAATTAACTTCCACGTTCACCATATTAATTCCCACCATCCCATTTCCATCCCCACCAGTACACACTTCGCATTTACACACATCCAGCCTTGACACAACGTGGACTCATCATCCACCACCAATCCTTCCTACCCCGTCCCTACCACCTCATTTCCACCAGCCCACCCAACAGTAAAAATCTCCTCATATACCGCCTAAACCCATTACCGTCCTCAGTCATCCCCGCCTCCTGCCACCCCACTCCGTGCTCCTCCCCGCTTGTACGTGGCCTCGACCCCAGCATATCCCCTCCCCCGCCCCTCCCCTCCCCTTCCCCTCCCGTTCCCGAGGCACCGAGGCCCCCGCAGCCGGGTACATTTTTCCTCGCGTAGTTCGTAAAATATTAAGGGCCGTTACCTTACAAAATGTGGGGGCGGCGCCGGCGCGGCGCAGGGCGAGGGGGGAGGGGGAGGCGGGGGAAGAAAATGCGGAATAAAAATGTTAACTTTAATCTTTATAAAAATTGGATTCGGCCCTTTTAGACCGCGCCCGGGGCGGAGTCGAGCGCAGCGTGTAGGGGCGGGGGAGAGGGGGAAGTGAGGAGAGGGAGGGAGGAAGGAAGGGGGAGTAGGAGCTACGAAGTACGGTGCAGCCTTGCGTGTTCCTTCAAGGAGAGTGTGGCGTCTCCTCGAAGGAATGTTCGGACGGGTTCGAGATGCAACAATGTTAATAGATCTTCAAGCACACTGAGCCGCAATGAAACCGAAAAGAGTTGTAAGCCCAAAGGATAATGTATTGTAAATTGGTTAAATATAACAAAACTAGACGGTTTAGCATTAAAAGTTGCATCTACATGCTACCAGACAGCTCCAACAATGTGCGCGCGGCCGCGACAACAATGCGCGAGCCCTATGCACACAAGTACAACTGGGAATAAAAGTGTTAATAGATCTTGAAGCGCTTTGAGTCGCAAGGAACATCTCGAAAATGATTCTAACCCCAAAGTATAATGAATTGTAATTTGATTAAATGTAATAAAACTGCATAGAACCATGCGAGTATTCTGCTCTTTGTAAATCGTTGTTTTAAAAGTGAATTACGTGAATATGGATTCTAAGTGAAAATTTCATGCAACAAAGTGGGGGTTGCCTCCAAAAAAGTAAGAGAACGTCCCAAAAAAGGTTTCATTATGTAGAATACGGGGTAAAAAAGACTAGTGAGTCATTAAGAAATGAAAACGTGGTTTCAAGGAACTTAGACTCATGACAACCATGAGTTATGTCGATGACAACCTTCTTTGCAGTGTAAAAAATGTAGCAAACTTCTATATTTTTCATAATTGATCTCTCTCAAAGAAGAAAGCGAAAACTATTGAATTAATTTCGAGTGTATTCTTGAAACACAATTTTTAAACAAAAAATTACGCTAAATATTTTCATTGTTTGCTATGTGTGTAAACGTGTATTTTCACTGGAACCAACACTCAAAAAACGAAATGTTTTGTAAGGGAAGAAGGAAATATATCCTCAAAAAGACAAAGGCACACCTTTACAAATAACACTTCCATTGTCTTCGCTCTCAGACATCCAAACCACTTTCCAAAGTCCGGTGACATCAAAGACTGCCTTTAATATTACATGAAGACATTTCGTTTCCAATCCCTTGAAAGTGGACATTGTGAGTGCCTCTTCTGATGATGTTACAGGACACAGATTCCCTACACATTGTATTGTTTATGTTGTATAGAGTCACTTCACCTTTGGTCCAAATGCTTGCGAGAAAGCTCAACAAATATTTTACGAATCTCTTACAAAGTATCGTCTGACGTTGGGTATGTAGTTCCCAATATTCTGAGATCTAGTATTTTTCCACGTTTGTCTTTACTGTTAAGCTGTCTTTACTGTTAAGAATATATTCAAGAGATATTTACAGAACATATATTAATAATGTTATTTACGCATTTTATTACTAAATTTACATATCAAAAACGAAAGAATTATTCTCTTAACTAAGAGCGTTAGTAGGAATAAAAGGAAGTTCATTTTGCTGAATACAATTTCCATCACATATTCATGAAAACTAGTTCATATTTATAATGCGTATTGACTGGAAAGTTACTTTACGATATAGCAAAGTACTCATGTGCAAATAAAACAATAATGTATATAAAATATTTTACTGTTGTGTTTAAAATGTTGGTTTTCCAGAAATCAGTGTTAAATAATCTAACAATTTGGATGATTTGTTCAGGCCTTCGAGAAATAGACACATTCTGTTAACAGATAGAATTTTATATAATCTTGTGTCGTGGCAGTTTGTCAGAGAATTATCCGATACGTACAGAGAATGGCTTAATACAAACTCTGTTTTATAGCACCTAATTGTAAAAAGCTATTTTCATGCAATTTCGCTAATCACTTTTATTCAATTCAAATCACTCAAGTTACTGATCTCACTTCCAAAGCGCGAGATGTTTTATGTTTTATCTTCTAGCAGAAGAGTTTAAAGTGATAATCTTCTAGTAGAAGAGTGAATTCGGTTTGAAAAGTATCAGATCCCAATTTGCTTAGAAGTATCGGCAACATCTCAACACAAATTACACCCTATATAGGATTGAGACCTCAGTTTATGATTAGATAATCACTCTCCTATTAGCATATTTCGTAATGAACAAAGTCTGTCTCTGTCGGTCTGTCTGTCTCTCAGACACGCACACACACCACACAAATATATATACGAAGGTTATTCAATAATTAAAGAGACAAATTGATGTAGAAACAAAAGTGTGTATTTTTACAAAACGATACTTTTACTACTTCTCAACATAATCCCCACCAATATTAATACACTTGTCCCAACGATGAACTAGCTTTTTATACCAGTTGCAAAGAAGTCTTTGTCTTGTTGTTTGAGCCACTTTCCCACAAATTCCTTGACCTCCTCGTTGTTGCTGAACTTTTTCCCTCTCAATGCCTCTTTGAGTGGACCAAACAAATGAAAATCCGAGGGAGCCAAATCTGGACTGTACGGAGGATGAGGTAGTATCTCCCAACCCCTTTTTCGAATGGTTTCTTGGGTCAGCTGGGCGGTATGAGGGCGAGCATTGTCGTGTAGCAATTTCACGCCTTTTCTTTGAGATCCACGACGTTTTTCTCTCATTGCTGGCTTTACTTTGTTCATCAGCATATCTGAGTAGTAGGTACTGTTTATTGTACGCTGATCTTCCAAATAATCACAAAAGATGACACCTTGGGCATCCCAAAAGACGGTCAACATGACTTTTCCCGCTGATGCTTGCATTCTGAATTTCTTTCGGACAGGTGAGCTAGTGTGCTTCCATTCCATGCTTTGTCTTTTCGACTCTGGTTCAAAATAGTGAACACAAGTTTCATCACACGTTAAAATCTTGTTTAGGAAAGGGTCACCTTCCTTTCATAGCGTTCTTTCAACTCTGTACACACTTTGAGTCTTGTTTTCTTGGGTTGTTGTGTTAACTCTTTCGGGACCCACCTTGCACTTGTTTTTCTGTACTTCAGCTTGTTGCTGATAATGTTATGTACTGTGCCAACACTGACTACAACTCTTTTTGCTATTATTTCAACTGTAACACGGCGGTCTTCACGAATAATGTTGTCAATGCAAGTTTCAAGCGAAGGAGTTGACACTTCAACTGGCCGGCCAGGACGTTCCTCGTCAGTCACTGAAGTTCGGCCGTTTTTGAACTGTTCTACCCACTTATAAAAATTTCCGCGGTTCATACAAGTTGCACCATACTGTGAAATCATTCGAGAAAAGATTTTAGCCGGTTTTTCACCTTCAGAAAGCAAAAAACGGATCACTGAACGTTGTTCAACTAACGCGGACACTTCAAGCGGACACGCCATTGTTGCAAGCAACTTTGAGGTTATAAACAAACCAATTTTTATCCGTCAGCTGTTTTCAGCTCATCCCAGTGATGCCAACCTTAAGTCATAAAAGTACAAAACTGATCCTATAAACTGTTTCATTTCTATGTCAATTTGTCTCTTTAATTATTGAATGTCCCTCGTATATATATATATATATATATATATATATATATATATATATATATATATATATATATACCAAAGACACACACACACACACACACCTCCTCCAAAGACACACACACACCTCCGTTTCTCACTCATATTTTGGTTTCATGTTGTCATTTCCATTCAATGAGAACAGAATTTCGCATAATAAAATAATTATTATAATATTATTATAAATATTATTATTATATATCATTATAAATATTTATATATATTATTTATATTTATATATTATATATTTATTATAATATTATTATTAATATTATTATAAATATAATTTTCATTACAGATCACAACTCCCCATTTGCGGCATTTGCGGCGGCGATGATGTAACGGTTAGCGTATCGGAGTGTTATACCAAAGTTCAAACCCGATCGAAGCCGTGGATTGTTAAGAGCAAAACAATCCTTCGTACACCTTCCTTCGAAGGTGAAGTAAAGGCGGCTGTCCCATGTTAGTAGATTTACTGCATGCAAAAGATCCTCAAGCCTAAATGTGTTAAATTCAAATTGCCTGTTTCGTCGCCCAAGTAATACCTTCTTTCTCCCCTAATGAAAAAAGCGTGGCGAAATTTGCGTGGTCAGACGGAAGAGCAGGCCTCATGGCCTGAGTCTCACCACGTCAAAGAAGGCATTCATTCATTCATTCAGTCATTCTGTTCCTTGTCCAGTAAGCACGTTGCTAGCTGGGCGCTCCTAGCTGGCACCGCGCACATCACTGCTCGGGAGAAGCGCGGGGTGCGGAGCGGAACGAGGGGCGTGGCGGGGGAGGAGAGGGGAGGGACGCCGGGGGAGGTTTGCATAAGGATGGATGGCGCCGTCCAGAGACGCCCCCACGGCCGTGCATCGCCCCCTCAGGGCGGACGGGAGAGGGGGACGGCTTCCTCCCCTTCGCCATGCCTTCCACCCCTCCCGTCCTAACAGTCACGCCGGCGTGCGCGTCCTTCTCCAAGCTCTCGGTCGCGGTACATCGCGGAGGTTCTAGCGTTCGAGTGCTGGCGGTGGCAATTTTTGGCACTAGCTACATAGTGGGTCCAAATTCGGCTGCTGTCTGGGGAAGTCTAGCGGTCGGCGGCTCTGGTCGGTTGGTTGGGTAGTGATTCTGGGTGCGTCAACAGCTTAGGTCATTAGTCTCGTAAGTGTAGTACATGTTTTCCTCGGGAGATCTTCCTCCGCGGAAGGGCGAGATCCGGCGCCGACCTACCGTCTAGTGGGGTTTCCCCCTAACTAGGACTCTCCCACCAATGGGCACCGCCCCAGCCGGGACAAGCTCTAAGCTCTCGACCGGTCTCCCGGAATATGTGGTAGTGTAGTGCATGTTAGTGTGTGTGAGTAAGGGGAGAGGATAGGAGAAGGATGGGAAAGGAAAGATCGCGCGCTGTCCGCGGCCCGATTGTTAGGGTACTGCTCCGGCATTCCCCTGGTGTTGATCGGAGAAACCACGGAAAACTACCGATCAGAGCAGCCGGCCGCTAGAATTCTCCTCCAGATAGCGACTGAATTGGACCTATATGAAAAGCTAAGATCGAAAATCCTGCCGCTGTCATGACTCGAACCTAGGACCTCCCGGTCAGAGGCGCTGCAGTGACATCAGTTTCACTGATCTACCACTCCTGGTCTCTGGTCGGTATTTTTCCGTAGTTTCCCCGATCAACACTAGGCGAACGCCGGAGCAGTACCCTAACAAACGGGCCACGGACCGCGCGCGATCTTTCCTTCCTCGTCCTTGCCATAACCGCACCCCTTACTTACACCTACATGCACTGCACTATCACACGTGTCGGGAGATGAGTCAGGAGCTTTGAGTTTCTCCCGGTTGGGCGGTACCCAGTTGGGGGAGATTCGTTGAGGAAATCCAAGAGGGCGTGTAGGTCGTTCCAGCGATGGGAGAACACCCTTACCTCCCGGAGTACATGCACAACACTCACAGAAGTAATGACTCAAGACCGGAAAACATGTAGTATGAAACGTCAAAACATGTACATAAATATGTAATTAAAATAGTAAGAACGTGTAATAAATATGTAAGATCGAATGTAATATGTAATATTAAAATACACTAATTATAAAACATTTACATAATACGAAATTCCATTTATAAAAATTATCCTAAACAAATTTTAAAAATAATACAAACGTTTTAAAAATCATTTGGAAAGCACAAGCTCTTGCACACATTGCACCATACAACTTTCCCGACAGTACTAAAAGCTTTATCTATTACCATCCAGGACTGTAGTTTAGGAGCCAGACTCGTGTAAACTGGCGACATAAATTCGATCAGCAAATAATTACTGCAGCGAACAGCATCCTCGTCAAAGTGTTATAGGTCGACGATCGCCACAGTTTCTCTGAAGTTAAACGTCACGAAACGCGGTATCAGTGATGCTTTTCGCACCTAAAGGTAAAAATGATAGCAGTCGATGTCGCGCACTACCTGCCACTGAGGAAACTGAAGAAGGCGCGCCGAACTACGAGAACATCCGACCGCGTATACACGTGGCGTACCTCGAGTAGTCAGCACGCCGTAATAAAGTAGAAAAAATTATGATTAAAAAATAATATTCATAAAAAATTGTAATAAAATTGAAGAAAATTAATAGAATAAAAAATCAGTTGTGAAAATAGCAAAATATGTAATATAATACTAAATATGTAAAATATGTAACGAAAAAAATGTATATTATGGCGACTATTTGGTAAGATAGGAATTTTGAGAACGGTGAGCAGAAAGACAAAAAAATGTAATTACATAAAACTCCGGTCTCTACTAATGACCATAACAGATGAAACATCAATCAATCAATTATATTTTCGTTTCTATCGAGTATTTTACCACTCACGCTTATTTTTCCTCCACTCTCGCCACTCACGCCTACTTTTTCTACAAACTCCGCTGCACAGGGTACTTTCCCTCAGAGCCCGTCTATCGCGTCAGGGAGGCGTTCGTAATCAGGTTTTTGCTTTACGGGGATCTCCGTCTTCCCGGCTGTCACTGTGCTCCGAAGGGTTCTCCAAACCTTCCCAAGGAGATTGAGACGTCGGACTGGTCCGCGCCCTCAACTACCTGCGGCCTACTTTATTCGTTTTCTTGGGTTACGACGGTCGGCCACGTGCACAGTACGCTTTTATGAGCGACTCGCCCAAAATTCAATGTTTTTATATTCAGTTCCATGGTAAATTCATGCGGCCGCACATGATAAATGTAAAAGTAGGTATTTTTCACTTTATTCTCTTTTACGTGTTTGTTACAAAATGACATGAACTTGAGATGTATTTCGTAAGAACTTCAAGTGTGAGATGATTCGTCTTGAACAAGTTTTATACTGTTTCTCTATTATTTCATGCACTAAAAACAACTGAAAATATTAAATATTGAGCCTACACACTGCATTATTCTAATACCTCAGTGAGCTTTATAATTATATATTTATAATCAATTATTTATCGGACTAATCCTCACAAAATACAGCCTTGTTAAGTTACCATTGGGTTAAAGGGAAAAAATGATGATTATTTTAGATAATTTGACATAACAGAACTAGTCTTTTAACAGAGTTCTTTTAGTTGAAGTCATTTTACCTTCTCTTTCTCTATCTCTAGTTCTAATACAAATTTAATCACTACTGCAGGGACGAAATCTCTCGAAATTTATCACACTGTGCAAGAGAAATTTTGAAGCTACAATCAAATAGGACTTGCCATAATAGTGTTCAATTATATATTGGTCTTTGCTTTGCAACAAAATTAATTAATAAAAATTTGGAATATGTATTATTATAATATCAATGTAAAACACTATTTACATTAAATATTTTGAAAATATTCTTGAATCAACCTTACAGCTCAATTATGTTTATTGTTTTTGTTCAGCAACTTGTATACTTGCAACTTGTGTATTTCCGGGAGACCGCTCGGGAGCTTAGAGCTTATCCCCGCGCTGGAGAGGTTCCTCGCTAGTGAGAGCTACCTGGTTGACGAAAACCCCGCTAGCCGACGGTAGATCGGCAGCGGATCTCATCATCAAGCGGGAGGGGGAAATCACCGTCATCTCCCGAGGAAATACATGCACTACGATTCCCGACCTAATAACGTTAGCTGTTGAAGCGTCCCGAATCACCAATCAATCAATCAAACAATCAACTATTTCTCTGCTTTTCATTCATCTGTGTCAGATGGATGCTGGATCAGCAGCTTAAACAACAATTCACGGATTGCGCGTATCTTTTTTTCTTTAGGCTGTTCCCATTTCCTTTGAGCTTTTCCTTTGAGTTAGGTTACGGCTTAATCCCCCATCTGTATTTGGCCTATTCTACTGATCTAGAAATTACTCCAGAAATACTGCAAAAAACCAAAGCGACTGGCGGGTAGGAACGTCTGAGAAAAAAGCAAAAGAGAAAAACAAGACGAACAAGGAGTTCCAATCGAAGTACAAGAAGAAAAACAAGAAAAGAAACAAGGAAGAGAACAAAAACAAGAAAAAGAACAAGGAGTAGAAGAAGAAAGAAACGTAAAAGGAGACGGAAAAGTTAAACAAGGAAATAATAAGAAGTACAAGAAGAAAAACAAGAAAAGGAACAAGAGAACAAGAACACGAAAAAAACAATAAAAAGAACAAAAAACTAAGAAAAAAGAACAAGAAAGTGAATCTGAAAAAGAATAAGAACAAGTAAAACAAGGAGAAGAAAAAACATCGTACACGATTCATAACTATTTTAACGAGAACTGAGCCATTCCACGCCGACGGAAGGCCGGCGTAAGTATGCCTGTGGAGCGCGGTGCCCCAGAGGTGTTTATCCTATTCCCCGAGAGGAGATCCGATCACTCTGAAATACGGCGGGGGCGGCGCGGCGCGGCGCGGCGCGGCGTGGGGCAGCCCGCCAACTAGCGGGGCGCGAGCGGGTGAGTAACGAATGTGTTATTCACCTCCCGGCGCCCGTCCGGCGAGGTAAGCAGAA
Source organism: Teleogryllus occipitalis (assembly GCA_011170035.1). Lineage (NCBI taxonomy): Eukaryota > Metazoa > Arthropoda > Insecta > Orthoptera > Gryllidae > Teleogryllus > Teleogryllus occipitalis. The sequence goes on from BLKR01006428.1 coordinate 33,445, forward strand.
TGCTAACGCACCCTACCCGCTCACCCCCTCATGCCCTCCGCCGTGTGGCCGCCCTGAAGGCGACTTCCGCCTTGGCTCGCGATGTATGTGTGCGCTCACGTGGTTTCTCGTGGGTCTTTGCTTCTACGCGCGATTCTGCGTGTTAAGCGGCCCCTAGACGGTCAATATTTACGTCAATATGTTGTGTAATAATATGGCTGGGCCAACTTACACCTCGCAATGTTTTTGTTCAATACATTAGTTCACCGCTCATACTTCTTCAGTCAACATGTGAAATGGATGTGCGATGGACTTCAGTCAACAAAGAAAACAGAGTTGTGTGGCCTTGCAATTACTAACGGTTTCAAAAATTGAGAAAAAGAAGGGCAAGGTGCTGAAAAAATGGTTCAAGAAATGAAATGGGTACACTCATGAAATTGTATTAACTGAACTAAGAATCAATGAACCAAGTGATTTTCAAAACTTTCTGGGTCTAGTTGATATATTATTTGATGAACTGTTGAAAATGGTTATACCTGAATCCTCTTTTCTACTTGTACACTAAGATATTTTAGTAGATGTTCACTCTAACTCTATGGAGCTACAACTGAATCAGTATTGGGCACAATTAGCCACAGACGACACACGATTTCCTAGATTGCAGGATCAAAATCACTCATTTTGATCGACTCAATATATTGCGCTATCTTTCAATATGATCTAACGACGGTCAATATTATTGTACAATATCCAATATTGTGCAATGAATTGACGTAAATATTGACCGTCTAGAGGTTGCTTTACTCTCACTACAGTTTTTTATGTTCTTTTTATAAGTTTGTTCTCTCTTGGGAATATCGTATTTTGCTTTTTATCTATTCTTCTTTTATTTTTGTTGTCTTCGTTGCCTTGCTTTGCAACCTCTCTTGTGAGTGTCCGTCTTTTCTTTTCGTGAGTGTTAGCGATCTCGGTTTAATGCGTGATTCGGCTTCTTGCTCCCTCCTTTGTGTACGTTTTGTGGTTCCTTTTCAGTTTACACTTTCTTGAGTGCATTGCATCTCCTACTTTGTTTATTCTTTTACTTTTCTACTTACCTCTCTGCTTTTATTGCCATCTCACTTAAACCGCCAACAGAAGTCTTAGGTCTTTTCTCGTGATGTATGCTTCAGGTATTCCCGTTCAGCCATTGTTTTCTTGCTTACATTTATCACCTCAGTGGTTGCTTCCTCCTTTGAGTCAAATATAAGTTTGTGGTTCGTCTCTGGGCAATCAATTCCCTGCTTGATTTTTATAATTTCCAATAACCACATGTATATGTCTTCAATCATCACTTTTATATTTGCTCAAGTGAATTCTTCTGATTTTTCATATTTTGGATTACTTCTTTACCAATAATCATAGTTCGAGGTTTACATAACTCCTTTGTTATTTTAGCTAATTTTGTACTGGCATCGATATCATTAACTGTAAATAGTCACTGAATAACTTGACTTCAAACTTGCACGAATTAATAGCTAGTGGGAACTACATTATTGTGGGTATATATTCATGTAATCTGATACGCCTTGTTGCCCGTGCCATTTGTTTCAGTGTCTACTTTGCACCCTCCTGAACTTTTATCTCACCCTTCTCTTCACCTTTCCCCTTAATCTAACAAATGACTCAGAAACGCCACGTTTTTTTAACATCCTACGTACTTCATCTCCACGCTGTCCTTTCTGTACAAGCCCCATCTTCACATTGCACTATCCTCGCCAAGGCGCCTAAGATTTCAACATTTCCATACATCTCTGCCTTCATCTTTATCAAGCACATTTCTGACACTTCAGATATGCTCAGTTCCTCCCTTTAGCACAAGAATAGATATATTGTTTACAATGGATATGACAATGGAGACATCTGTCTGGATGAACTCTGGCCCAATTAGAGCGGGCTGTTCAGACGTCAACCGTTCTGCGTCAAGGGATGCAGGTTCGAATTCCACGTAAGCCATGAGTTATGCTTATGGCGTGGTCATAAAAGAGCCCGGAACTGGAAGAGAAAGAATAAAAAGAAGAGAGGAAAAAGAAGACGAGTGAGGGAGTATCGAATTCGGCTGCATCAACTACTGAGCTCATTAGTTCCATAAATGTGCATATTTCATTCTAGGAAGTGCTCTCCGCTGAAACGTGTCATTCGCCGCCTTACAGGACGCCTTCCGGATTTATCCTCTTGTATTCTCTCACAGCGAGGGACCGCACCAGCCGGGAAATCTGCAAGCTACCGTCTGGTCTCCCGACATGAGTAGTAGTGTAGTGCACGTAAGTGTGTGTGTGTGTGTGTATGTGTGTGTTTGAGAGAAGAAGAAGAAGAAGAAGAAGAAGAAGAAGAAGAAGAAGAAGAAAGAAGGACGAAGAGAGAATGATCCCGCCGAGTCAGTGGCCCGGTTCTTAAGCTACTGCTCCGATATTCGCCTGGTATTAATGGAAATAATTATCGAAACTACCGATCAGAGCGGCGAGCCACTACAATTCACCTCTAGCCGTGGTTGCATTCGACCTAGCTATCTAGCTAGTAAGGAAAATCCACCATGGTCGGGACTCGAACCGTAGATTGTCCTGTTCAACGCTATTGAAGGGGCAACGGTGGTACCGTTGAACGCTCGCAATTGGTAAAGAAGAAGAAGAAGAAAGAGAATGATAAAGAGCAGGAGATGTAGGAGACAACCCTGCTGGTGAAGAAGAGCAGGTAAAGAAGAAGAGTAAGAATAAAAAGAAGAAAGAGAATGAGAAAGAGCAGGAGATGAAGTAGACAGCCGTGCTGATGAAGAGGAGCAGATAAAGAGGAAGAGTAAAAATAAGAAGAAAGAGAATGAGAAAGACCAAGAGATGAAAGAGAAAACCATGCTGATGAAGAGGAAGAAGGAGAAGTCTACAGCTAGCTTCCAACGGATTGCTCGCCATCGGCAGTCCTAGATAGTCGAAGCAAACACATATCCTCTAATTCCATTTCTTCTATTACTCCATACATCACCTCCATCGCTCGTTTGCATCTTTCCGCCCTCTTTTCACCCTGCTCCGCATCGGGGGCGAGAGCAGCGCGTCACCCCAGAATGAATTAGCCATTTGCGGGAGATATTCGATTATAAAAACTCCCGCAAGAGGCGTTACGGCCGCGGCCTCGGGCGGGTGTAAAATTTAGAGCTCTGCGTCCATATCTCAGGGAGCGGCTCGAGGGCCGGAGCAGGGCGGGGAATCGAGGCGGGAAGATGTGTGACGGCGAGACGCAGAGCAGGGAGAGGGAGAGCGGGGAAAGGCGGGGTGGAGTTGTGGAAGGGGAAAAAAGAAGGCGGTGGAGGTGGAAAAAAGAAGGAAGAGGTGCGAGGGGAAGAGAGATGTGGCGGGTAGAGTATGGGGTAGGAGAGGCAGAGAGGGATGTGGAGGGGTTTGATTGATTGATTATTAATTCCGGGCGCATCACCGACTAAGATCATCAATCCTGTAAGTATAGTAATGTTTTTCAATCGGGAGGAGGCGGTGTTTTATCCTGCTGGATGGCGAGATCAGGTACAGACCTACCGTCAGTTAGTGGGTTTCCTCAACCAGGTATCCCACACCCCAGCCGGGACAAGCTCGAAGCTCCCAATTCGTCTCCCAGCATGTGTAGTATGTGTGGTGCATGTAAGTGTAAGAGTGTACAAGTAAGGGATGAGGAAGGAAAGATCGCACGTGATCCGTGTCCCGTTTGGTAGGATACTGCTCCGGCATTCGCCTGATGTTGATCGGAGAAACCATGGAAAACTACCGATCAGAGCAGCCGGCCACCAGAATTTTCCTCCAGACAGCGACTGAATTCGACCTAGGTATGTAGCTTGAGCCGAAAATCCTGCCACCGTGGGACACGAACCTAGGAACTCCTGGCCAGAGGCTCTGCAGTAACATTAGTTGACGTCTTGAGCCATCTCCTCCGGACTGAATGAGGAAAGAAAAACGGGGAAGATGGAATGAAACAGGACATGGGTGGCGCTTGGAGAGGCGGGTCGGAGAGATGCAGAGACGGATAGGCGAAAGAGGGAAGGAAGGATAGAAAATGAGCGAGAAAGGTGGGGTGGGAGGGGCGGGGTGAGAAGAGCGGGATAGGAAAGACGTGGTTAGAAAGGCGGGGTTGGAAAGGCAGGTTAGGAAAGGCGAGTGAGGAAGTGGTGGTAGGGAAGGGGGGTTCGAAAGGTGGGGTAGGAAAGGTGGGTGAGGATAGCTGGGGTGGGAATGGCGGGGTGGATAAGGCAAGGTGGGAAAGGCGAGTGACAAAGGAGTGGTAGGAAGGGTGGTTGAATAGCCGGGGTGGGAAAGGCGGGTGAGAAAGGGGTGGTAGGGAAGGGCGGTTGAAAAGCCGGGGTGGGAAAGGCGGGTGAGAAAGGGATGGTAGGGAAGGGGGTTGGAAAGGAGGGGTGGGAAAGGCGGGATTGGAAAGGCAAGAAGGGAAAAGCGTACTCCGCTTTTCCCTTCTTGCCTTTCCAATCCCGCATGGGATTCCCGGGGTGGGAAAGGAGTGGGAAACTTGGGATGAGAAAGATATGGCGGGAAACGCTGGGGAAAAGGCAGAATGGGAAAAGGGGGGGGGGAAGGCGGGTTCGGAAAAGGTGGGTGCGAGCGGTGAAGCGGAGAAAGGAGAGGCGGGGAGCTTCAGAAGAAAGACTGAGGTGGAATCGTGGGAAAGAGAAAAGTAGAGATGATATCTGTGAAGCGTATCAGTTCATTCTGACTTACGCAGCTTTCATTGCTTCCAGAGAATAGTTCCTTTTGCAGTTGCCAAAGTTAGAGGCAACATTTTCCCTGGTTATTTTGAGTTAATTTGCATGGGAGTGAAAATGATGCCCTAGTTAAAACACGTTCATGATTTTATGAATATATCACATGACAATATGAAATGGCTTAGTGAATATGACATGACAATATGACAGAGTGATTGGTTTGAAATTGTAAGTGGAACAAACTAATTAGATATACATACATTTCCCTTATGATGAAATCCTTGTAAGGAAGTTTCTTCTTTCCATCACAGTTAAGTGGGGATCTGAATGAAAATACACATATCTACGAATGGAATTCATAATCCAACATCATTTTAGTAAATGGAATATTACTGTGTAAAGACTGCTCAGTTTGTCGAGGAGAAAAAAAAGAGAGCCATTCTTGAAAACAATTTATTTCTAAAAGTCATGTAATCCTTCCATCAATAAAACATTAATATATGAATCGTTTACGTTATTTCGTAAGTAGTCGTACATTTCAAACATTAAAGATATTGGATTATGGCAAGGAAAGCAAGATAATAGTATTCTTCAGAAAAAAATAAACTAAAGGGCTTGTTTGAATGATGGAGCCTTCACTGACGGATCCTTAAGATAAGCTGGACAATGACAGAGGGAAAATTTTCAAGAATAAAAGAAAAATATTTGCGCAGTTTGAACGCTCAAACATTATAGTTATAACAGTTTTTTGTTATTTTTTTGTTGGTTTAATTTACGGAATTTGGAGTAAAATGTTAGATCAAAAATGACTAGTTAGGAAAGTGTAAAGTTATTTTTGCCATTATTTGCAACCAAATTTCATGAATTCACAAATTCGCTTTTTTGTCTTATTTATAATAGAAAAATATGAATTCTCCACGGCGATTCTTTGTAATATGTTAACCAATTCGACTCGCTTCAAGCACAAGATTCTGCACATTACAGAAGAGGATGAATCCGTCAATTGACTGATGTGTGGTAATCAAACGTTTCTCAACAAAATGAGGTAACAAACATTGATCACAAGAAATTTTCAATTTCAAAACTTCATTTTCTTATTCAATAATTTTACCATTCAACAATTAAAACCAAATAATTTATTCAATTATTCGACCATTAATACCATCAATATTACATGGCCTATCAATATAATCATTTCATTTATATAACAATGAATAAACTAATAGGCTTTCAAACGAATATGTTGATTGTTGCTCTTAAACGATATTTTTGTTGCGCTCTCTGAGTACTTACCACTTTTGTGAACCAAACATTCATGTTGACAATCAAAATGAGAAGTGCGAAAATCTTGTGTAACATTACTTATGCAATATGTGGCTTGCTGTAAATTTCACATTGCAATTTACGCTGTGCAAAATGCATCACCCACCACTAGAACTCAACATACCCATCATTAGAACTCTTAAACATTCTCCAACAGCGCCTGCCAACAGCCCCTCCATTCCTCCAAAAGAACACCTTACACAAACATACACACAGGCTCTCTACCTTCTGATTCGATAAAAAACACAACAGCGCAATTTGGCCACATTCCTCGCCTTCTCCTCTCCACCAGGTCCATCGCCACCTCCCCCCTCCCCAGCTCGCCCCCTCAAAGCCTTCCTCTCCTTTCGCGCGGCCAAATAATGAAAGGCAATCCCGCTTTCAAATTGAATTAAACATTCACAATATTTGGCAAACTGGATTCTGGCAGCTGCCGCGGCGCGGCGGGGACGGTGTGAGCGGCGGCGGTGGAGGTGGCGGAGGCGGTGGAGAAGGTGGGAGCGGCGGGGACCGCGGGGACGGCGGGGCGGCGGGAGGGGCGGCGGGGCATGCGGGGCGGCGGGGTGGGGCGGCGGGGGCGGCTGGGGGCGGCGGGGGCGGCGGGGGCGGCGGGGGCGGCGGGGGCGGCGGGGGCGGCGGGGCGGCGGGGGCGGCGGGGGCGGCGGGGGCGGCGGGGGCGGCGGGGGCAGCGGGGGCGGCAGCGGGGGCGGCAGGGGCGGCAGGGGGAGACGGTGAAGGCGGCGAGGGCTGCGGAGGCGAGTCCAGTAGGGACGGCAGGGGAGGGGGCGGGGCCAGCGGCGGCGGCGGTGGCGGCGGCGGCGACGGGGCCTGCCCAACCCGTTACTCTCGCTTCTGGGTAAAAGCCTCATCAAAGTTTGATGGCGCTGATTTTGTTGGGCGGAAATAATCGCGCGCACTGGCCACCGCAGGGCGAATGCTCTTACGAAGCGAGGGCCAGGCCCGCGCCTGGGGGCGTGTGTGCTGCGAGTTCTTTCGGGGATTTTGTTTACGGACGATATTTCGAACCTCGATACCTAAAACACGATTTTTGTTAACTTAATTAAATTAAATAAACATTTAATAATGTATTTCTTCTATGTATAACTCTGGGTAGACTTTCTATTTGTTTATTGTACAAACAAATATGGCTGCAAACAGGCGAAAAAATGTATGGTAGTTTTAATAATATATTATTTATGATAGTGGTGCTACAATTGCAGATATGTTCACGAATTAGATGACGGTTATGTAATATTGTAATACTTCAATTTCTAACACACTACTTCAGCTATCACTTCAAAAACTCTAATCTGTATGGAACACCAGCGTTTAAAAATACATCCCTGAATCCTCAAAAGTCTAAATAAAAGTGTCTTTCTACCCGGACGCTGCACAAAATAATTTCTCACTATGCATAAATTGCAAACTTCTTATGTTAATCAGGTTCGTTTTAGTGATTCTTATCTTTTTTTCGAAAAAAACTAACCGAAATGTATCGCCATATTTTGCAAAGTGTCTAATAGTTTAGTGAACTTCTTATCATTCTTCTAAACATGCTTATCTTTTTTTCTCCCACAATCTTATTGTAGTCTGTATCCACATTTTGCAAAAATGTACTTACATATCTCACTGAGATACGGCAACAGCAGAAAACTAATAAATGAATCGCAGGAACTATTGATGACTATGAGAAAACTCATCCCAGGGAAAGAATAACGATCCTGAATAACAAATTGTTCGAGACACAAAGACTATTCGCACTCTTGCCAAATACATAAAATTATGCCAGTCTGTAGCGTATTGTCATTTGAATGGAACTTACGTAATTGTTCTTGACGCATAAGCATATTGATGTCCAAGATAAATTATATCAAGGTATCAAATATCTGAACCTACACAAGCATATGAACTTGTGTAACGCTTACACGACCATGGGAAATGCTCCAAAGTATTTTCTCCACTTTGTCGTCTAGCACATGGGCTGAAACTTGTGGTTGCGTGCTAGTGTTCGTAATAGCACTGAAATTTTCTGAGGTTGACATGAAATGTGCTGCTTTAAAAGTGAGGGGAATATTTAATCAGAGGAGCGTGTGAACACTGACACTATCTTCTTTTCACCAAGTTGAATTTTCTCATCGTCATAAATAGTTTCTCCGGGTCGTTTATTAGTTTTCTGCTGTTGCCAAAACTCAGTGAACAAGTAGTTAGTTTGCAAAGCGATGTGTCCAACTTGGATGAAATTGTGGCGGGGAAAAGATAAGAATGTTTAAAATGATTCTGAATAACAAAAACCACCCAAGGGGTGTCGCATAGAAATTTAAAAAATGCACAAATTTACAAATTTAAATAATACACAATGCTTAGATCATAAACGTCTCAAAATTTGAAAATTTAGTTCTTTATTTGATAAAGAACATTTTCTATTGAAAAACCTATGACTAAAATTTAGTATATATTCAAGCGTACTCCGTGTCGACGAATAAATACATGTTTACTGTCCTCAGTACTGTACCAGATAGTACAGTTCCCGAATTAACGTTTTTTGAAAAACTTAATTTGTAGGTCTCTGATACCGAAAAAGTGGATTTTTGTTTCTTCTATATGTACTAAATTACTTTCTCGAATACGTTGTGTAGTCAGAAACCATTGTAGTTTGTGGGCCCGTTGTGTTTTGGGAGTTCTTGATAACGAAAATGTGGTTTTCGACAAATGTCTGCCTGTCTGCCCGTCCATCCGTCTGTGAACAACACCAGCACCTATACCATACACAGGATATTCATCACAATTGATGTTGTTGCTCCTAAAATTTGAAACGGATATTTTAATTTAGGGGGTTACTTTACATTAATTCCAACGATTAAATTTTCGAAATTGTCCCAAAACTGGCTCCAATATTTTTTCCCCAATTAGAGCACAGTACGCTTATAAAAATGATGCAGGTCTGATTGTTAGTAAAACCCGGGAATTTTCGACAATGGAAAAAGTCAACTTTCTCTTTGATGCTATGGGAGCGTCGAGATACTTAACTAGGGACGGTCATATAACGGTTCAGAACACTCATCGCGGAGCCTTGGCGATGAAGATGAAATCCCATCCTGAGCAAACATTTCTGCAGGTTGGAAACATGTGTGTGGGTTCAACTAGTTAATCTATATTGCTAACTCCGAATGCGCGCAGGCATTGAAAGAAAACTATGCATACAATGGCCTGAGATAGATGTCTGCGATTCCGTCGGATACTAAGGAATTCGGGAAAAAACAAAAACAAAAGACGAATTTCAAGTCACACTGAAAAAGGGATTTGATTGTGATTATTGAAAATATTTGTGAAAACTTGATTGCATTTTATAATTGTAACTGCGTGTGGCACAGTTGACATCTTGTGACTGCAAGGCTTCAAGGAAAAGCTTATTAAATATTAGCTATTTGTGGGTATTGATATGGAACCGCAACCTTCTTGTTATTTCTTGTATGTTCTTGGTTTGTAGAGAAGTGTTATTGGAGTATTCATGAAGACTGCTTTTATTAAATTATTTAATTTATTGCAGAGTTATACGACAGTATTTTTTTGTTCGTGAGCATTAGGCATGTTACTTTTTGGAAAAGCATTTTGTTTTTATTTTTTTCAGTAACATTCTTGCTGCTGCAAGCCACTAGAATTATTACGTTCCGTGTGGTTTTGTTCAGTAATATATTATCTCCTGCAAGCCACTAGTATACTATTTCATGGGGGTTTTGTTCAGTAGCATTGTTGCTTCTGCAAGCCACTAGTACTATAATTTAGCAACAGGCATCATACTTTTTGGAAAAGCATTTTGTTGGGTTTTATTCAGCGACATTTTTGCTGCTGCAAGTCACTAGCATTGTAATGTTTTGTGTGATTTTGTTCGGCAACATATTTTGTTTTGCTGCTGCAAGCCACTATTACAATATTTCAGGTGGTTTTGTTCAGTAGCATTTTTGCTGCTACAAGCCACTAGTACTATACTCTTTCATGTGATTTTGTTCAGCAGAATTTTTGCTGCTGAAGCCACTAGCAAAACAATATTGCGTGTAGTTTTGTGAAGTAGTATTGTTGCTGCTGAAGGCCACTAGTACTATACTATTTCATATGATTTTGTTCAGCAGAATTTTTGCTGCTGCAAGCCACTATCAATATAATATTTCGTTTCTATTACTATTAATTTGAGAATGCCTCTGCTGTTGTTGCACCTGTAGTTTCTAACCGCGCAGGCCAATAGTTACAAGCCCTACTCCTTGGGCAACCCAGCGGCTCCAGGAAACCGATCGAAAACCAACAGCAGCGCCCTCGCACGAGCTGGTGCGTCTGACGCGCGGCCGAGCCAATTCCGTTGCTCGCCCTCCCCTCTCCCTCTCCCTCTCCCTCTCCCTCACCCGCCCGCGCCCCAACGCCCCTTCGCCCCCGTCGCCCCGCGCCGCCGAGGGGGCGGGCAGACTCCCCAATAAATCTATATACATTGCGAGGAAATCGGATCCGAGGAGGGTATTGGCGGCCGCCTTCGCCTCCGCGCACCGCCCCCCTCGCCCGCTCCCCGCCCCCTCCCCCTCCCCGCTGCCGCCCTCGCACCGACGTCCGCGCACGCGCCTTCGCCGAGCTTCTTCTTTTTTCGAATCTTCAGAAGGAGGAAAACGAGGAGGAGGAAGAATAAGTGAAGAAGATACGGGAGAAATCTTCGATGTGATACTTTTTGTGATACTTGTTATTTAACACTAGCTACGAAAGCGAAGTAAGAGAAGTGTAATTTAATTTATTGAAGTTCATTCATTCATTTCTTTTTGTGAGGAGGAGGAAGAATAGGTGAAGAAGAGGCGGGAAAAATCTTCGTTGCGGGCTTGATTGTTTCGTGACATTTGTTCTTTGACCCTAGCTACGAAGGTGAAGTAAGAGGAATGTAATTTAATTTATTGAAGCTCATTCATTTCATCATTTCTGTATTCTTTTCACTCGATTGAGTTCACATAGATAGTTCGCAATCCCTCTATATAGCGTGTTAGGACGCAACGCACTACCACACAGTGCCAGAGTCCTCATTGGGGAAGATGATGTTTGGGGATGGGAATGATGATGATGATGTTGATTATGAAGGTAATGGGTAGGGAAAAGGAAGAAAAGAACGCGTGCGGTCCGCGGCTCGTTGTATAGGGTACTGCTGCGGCACTCACCTTGGAAATAATCAGCAAAACCCCTGATCAGAGCAGCCAGGCTCGGAATTCGATTCCGTTGCTTTGTGGTAGGCATTACCAACTCTGATGTTAAACATCAAGTACATGTCTACCGCCTTTTTGCGATCATACCCGCAGTTTCACCATCTCTTGCACCACTCAAACTGTGCGGTGTTACAATCACTCGCTTGTCTCGACAGAGTACCAGACGAATGAGGATGCAGATCCTCACAAATGAGCACGTCCCGCGCAATATTTTTTCTTCCTTTTCCTTGAACTATTACCTCCTCTTACACACATACACACCGACACTTAAGTGCTCAACACTTCCACATATGCCGGAAGACCAGACAGGAGCTTTGAGCTTGTCCTTGCTGGAGCGGTGCCCTCTCGTGCAAACACTAGCAGGAGAAAAATCCCTGGGCACGTCGACGTAGGTCGGTGTCGGCACCGGTAGCGGTAGCTCAGTGCATCAACTGATGTCACTGCAACGCCTCTAACCGGGAGGTCCTAGGTTCGAGTCCTGACGGCGGCAGGATTTTCGACACTAGCTTTTCAGCTAGGTCGAATTCAGTCACTGTGTGGAGGAGAATTCTAGTGGCCGGCTGCTGTGATCGGTAGTTTTCCGTGGTTTCTCCGATCAACACCAGACGAATGCCGGGGCAGTACCCTACCAAACGGGCCACGGACCGCGCGCGATCTGTCCTTCCTCTTCCTTGTCCTATCCTCTCCCCTTACACACACACTTACACTAACATGCACTACACTACCACATATTTCGGGAGACCGGTCGGGAGCTTAGAGCTTGTCCCGGCTGGGGCGGTGCCCCGCTGGTGGGAGAGTCCTGGTTAGGGGGTAACCCCACTGGCCGACGGTAGGTCGGCGCCGGATCTCGCCATCCAGCGGAGGAAGATCACCGCCATCTCCCGATAAAAAAAAACATGCACTACACTAACGGGACTAATGACCATAGCAGTTGACGCGCCCGGAAACATGAATCAATCAATCAATCAATCAATCGGCGTCGGATCTCACAATCCAGTGGGGGCAGGAACAGCTATCTTCGGCGATACAAATCATTGATTACACTACTTGAACTAATGACCATAGTAATCGATGTGTCCTGAAACATGAGTTAGCGACCATCGCGACCGAGGTTTACTATGTTTTTCAATCATAAGTTGCAAAAATAAGAAAATAATTTTCTACAAATACAAAAAATTAAGAATTTTACGTTCCGCCACGCGTGCGTGAAGTTGGTGTTTTCTTCAGACACCTTCAAAACGTGGCGTCTCCGAAGAAGTAAAAACTTTTTCGCACCAAGATGACGAACGAAGATAGAAGTTTTGATAACCAGGAAGTGTAGAGTTAAAACAAATAATCTTTCGAAATAGAAGCGTTTTTATTCTATTGCAGAGAAAGGTTCATATTTTGTGAACAATGAACGAAATAATTTCTTTTAATGTGACCTTTATTGTCTTTTTTTCTCATTTTGTCTCGATAAAAAATTCAATTTCGATTGTGCAAAAACAATCATTCCACGCATTTAATGTTAAAGTATCTCGTCTCTATGAAGACGATGTCTTATATGACCTCGCGTTCTCTTTGAGATCCGTCAGAAGGTCAGGCCGCATTCCAATCTTGCATGGATAGTTCTCTTGTGTATTTGTTACCGCGGATAATCTTCGGTCAGACGGACCTCAAATTAAGGTACAACGCATATGTGTGAGAATATAGTGTGTTGAGTTCAAAAACCCTGAAAAGGTTACGGATAAGCAGGTAAAAATCTGAAATTCTAATAATAGTTAAAAATACTAATATAAAAATAGATAATTTAATATATGTGGTAAAAATTCTATTTTTCTGAATTTCTCAACAAAACATGAATAATACAAAATTCCACAACCCAAAAATGTCAATTATAATATATGAAGATTTTCGTATTGGTCACGAGTGGTTAACCTAATACAGATTTTAAGAGAAAAAAATCATCTTAAGTGCAATAAAGAAAAGCTCTCTCTCGTTTATTGAATTTTCTAAGAAAAGAAAAAATGTTTTGTCCAAGGGAACGTAAATTGATGCATCATCTTTTGAATACTTTTAATGAAGCACTGAGGCAACATTTTAATTTTTACTGAGAATAACCACATACGAGTACATTCATGACTCCTGTTCGTTATTACGTTACATCAAAATAATGAAATTTTCAAAAATTATAATATATGTATTAAATAAAAAGATACCTGATCTTCTTCCAAACATAATGCCTAATTTCATAATTTTAAGGCAATACTACAGAAGACGATTATTAAGAATTTCGAGAACATCTGATAATAATTATCCACTCTTCATCTTCAATTTTTGTAGAAAATGTTCAATTATTTTCCCGTGAATTTTTTCTAGCGACAAGCGATGCAATAAATAAACAATTTCTTTGATGTATCTTTTTCTTCCTCCTCTCCAACAGAGTACAATTCCATAGCAGACACCCAGCGCCTTCACATCGTCTCCAAATGCCACGCCGACGCCATGATCGGGTCGGTCTCGTCTGTCCTCCTTATCTCTCCGTCTCACTCTCACCTCCTCCCCGCGAAATCTCCACTTCTCTCCCCTCCGCCAACCCCTCCTCTGCCCCGCCACGCCCCGCCGCGCCCCGCCGCGCCGCGCCTCGCGGAGCGACGTATCAAAAGAAAATTCTCCGCCTTACCGGATAATGCGTCCTCGAACAAACACGTTTGCGGGGCCCGAGGCGATGCCGGGCCGGGCCGGGCGGGGCGGGGCGGGGTGGGAGGGGGCGGGGAGGGGAGGGGCGAGGCGGGGTTGGGGGCGGAGGAGAAATTGACTTGAGTGCGGTTCCGAGGGCGGGCTGCCTGGAGGGAGGGTGGAGGGAAGGGTGGAAGACGCGGGGGAGTGGGGGTGGGGGCGACGTCGGCGGAAGAGAAGATAAATTTGTTTTTCCCGGCCGCCCCCGGCGACGGCGGCGTCGCGTGCAACGCCGCCGCCTGGGCGACTAGGGTCAACCGCCCGCCGGGCTGCGGCCTCTGGTGCCAGCGCTGGCGCCCGCCGGCGGGCGTTCCCCAGGGACGCAACCACTGCCCGGGAACAAGTAGACATTTTGGCTCTCTTTCTTAAATAATAATAATAATAATAATAATAATAATAATAATAATAATAATAATAATAATAATAATGACAGAAAAACGAACTTGATCAACTCAAAAAAGAAGAGAGAAAGATCATTAGGAAAATTCTAGAAGCAAGACATACCCAAGACGGTTACAGGATGCAAACAGTTAAAACAACAGAACAGTCGAAATTGATATTAGGAAAAGGCGAATGAAATTCTTTGGTCATCTCAACAGACTACCGGAAAATCGACTGACAAAAAGGATACTAAATTATATAACGTCGCTTAAAAATTCCACACCTTGGCTAGATGAAATTCGAAAGGACCTCAAAAACGCAAACATAAGACCAGCAGACATTTTAGAAAGAGACACCTTCAGACACAAAGTAGAAAAATGCGAAGTTATGCCAGAGCAACCTAAACAAAAACAGTACAGACCAAAATTGTCAGAAGAACGTAAACGAACCTTCTCGGAAAGAATGAAAGCCTATTGGACCAACAAGAAGAACTCAAAGAAAAAATGATCGAGTTACTTGCTTAACGTCTTCCATTTCTGGGGAGAATTCGCCAATAATAATAATAATAATAATAATAATAATAATAATAATAATAATAATAATAATAATAATTACACCTGGGCACTACAAAAGCATATTATTGTAAATACTTGTAGAATTGTCTGGATTTGCTAGCATTCAGATAATTAATAGCAAATAATATAGGCCTCACACGGTGAAAAAGACCGTGTTATTAGAGAACCAGGTTTCTACCGGCACCAGAAAAGTTAACTTTCAAAATAATAATGATAACAGTAATATAATAATAATTATTATAAATATAACGGGGACAAAAAAACATCTTTACGATGGTCTCAGCTCGTAGGGTTGCGGGTTCTAATTTCGCCAAAGGTATGTGTGAGTATATTTGTGATGAGACACGGTCGAGCTACAACAGGAGAAAAGAATGCTTTCGGCAGTGATTGTTGCAGGAGTCCCTTTGTGTAGTTGTCAGACTACTGACCTTTCATCTCGAGTCACTAAGATTCAAATTCCGGTCGATCTATGTAGAATTAATAGTGGACAATAAGCATTTCCAGTAATTTCCTTGGGGTTCTCACGTTTGATCATTACACCATTCCATTCTTCCATCATCTTTCCACCACTCCTTACTAGCCATTCATGAAACTAAACAACAGAAAAGTCTTGGGACTGAGGATTAAAACAAAGAATGAAATCGGTTCATGTCAAAAGATTCTGTAGATGGTTGATTGATTGTCATTGATTTCGGGCGCATCAACTACTTAAAACATTAGTCTCGTAAGTGAAGTGTATGCTTTTCCTCGGGAGGTGGCGGTTATCTTCCCCTGCTGGATAGCGAGATCCGACGCCGACCTTCCGTTAGCTAGCGGAGTTTCCTCTCAACTACGTATCTCCCACCGGCGGGGCACCGCACTAACCGGGACAAGCTCTAAGCTCCCGACCGGTCTCCCGGCATGTGTGGTAGTGTACTACATGTTAGTCTGTGTGTAAGGGATGACGATAGGACAAGGTAGAGGAAGGAAAGATCGCGCGTGGCCCGAGGTCCGTTTGTTTAGGTACTGCTTCGGTTTTCACCTGGAGTTGATAGGAGAAACCACGGAAAACTACTGATCAGAGTAGCCGGCTTCGAAAATTCTCCTCCAGGTAGCGACTGAATTCGACCTAGCTGAACAGCTAGTGTCGAAAACCTTGCCACTGTCGGGACTCTAATCGAGGACCTCCCGGTCAGAGACACTGTTGTGACACCAATTGATGCACTGATCACCTCTCCCGGTGATTATTAGACATCGGATGTTTAGGCACTAAAAAATCGTCTTTTAGGCGCCTAAAAAGGCACTGAAAAAGTCAAAAATAAGGAGAAAAAAGGCACTGTCATAAGTTACATACAAAATAAAAAGGAAAAATTGTAATTTTTGTTATATTATTTTGTAAACTTAAATGCACAAAACCAGTTCGAATATTTTAATGTAAAACTAGATTTACATATTTACAACTCTTCTACATTTTATTCTTAATAGTTTCCATTTACCAGTAATATTTACATATTACCAGTAATTTTTCAAGGCTCACAATTTCAAATTTGTGACGACTGGGAGACAAAATCAGTTTGAATGCGGAGAAGGATATCTGAACGATGTGACTAGCATATATTTTAGCAGTCCAACACTAGCAACACTGAAACCTTCTGGGATTTTATAGTTATTTCCACTTAAAATTTCGGTTCCCCCGGTGTATTGTCAATCGTCCATGTACTCAGATCATGGCTGGTATTTATGAAATAGGGAAATGGAGAAAAATCAGTTGGTATACTTTTAGGAATTCTCTCGTAATTTTAAATTTCAACACGTAAATTGAAGGCTTCGTAATGAATGGTCACGTTGGACCATCGCCAATTTTCCGATATCTTAGCAGTATATATAAATAAAAGGCAAAAAAGTCCTAACAATGTATTTATGCACAAAATAGGCATTTATGCTTAAATAAGCAAAAATAAGCATTATAAAACTTCGTCATATGTTATCATTTGTCATGATTCGTGGATATATATTATCAGCCTTTAAATAAGTTCTCTAGAAAAAAATAGGCATTTCCCTAAACATCCGATGTCTAGTGATTATATAGACAATACAAATAACACCATAGTGTTCACTATACCACCCAAACCCTGCGCAAACATGGCTTGCTGACAGCTGGTCAGAGTTGGAAATACACGTAGAATATAGCGATCATTATATGGATATTCTCGGCATTACATGCTTGTGTACACACCATCGCTTAGATTACAATATACGAGATCTCACCGTTATAGAAGATGAGCACAACTGGAAAATAGATCGGAAGATCAAAAAATTATGAAAAAAATCATGAACTCTAGTAGCTGGAAAGACTATGAAATCAGAGGATTAGTAAGAATATTGGCTCTAAGAGTCCATAGAGAGATGTGACAAACCATCTAATCTGCAAAAGTCTTAATACTATTTTTATTCTAGAATATCTTCTCTAATACTGATCAAGTCTAAGAGGCAACTGGCTTATTAAGACCTTGGATATGAACTGGTTTTAATTCACAGCAGAAAGAAATAAAAACCAAAATAACGATTTTCAGAAGCTGTTCAAGTCATTCGGGAAAAGACCCACCATGAAGTAACCAAAACTATGGAAGCCATGCCCCAATACCTGAAAACCTAAGCAACGTACGCTTTCTGCGAGTTTATTACAACTACAAAAAACTTTCATCGACATCAAACTGCAAAATAAAAAAGTAACATTTTATTCCCATTTTCGAGTTTATAAATGTTGAAGAAATAATTTCTGATTCGTCATATTAATTCTTTTCTGATCCTACTATTCATCTTCAATAAAGAGACCAACTTTATTCTTAATTTTAAATTTGACGAGATTAAAATAGCCGATAGAATTAAGATTTTTGGCACAATTCTTCTTTTTCGGAGTTAATCTTACATAAGGTCAACAGTAACACATCTTCTTAGAAGGACACTTTGACTGAAAATTGTCATTATTTTCAGTAGAAAAAGATCCCTCGGAACGCGTTTCATCACCATCGTGACACTCCGGGAGCGGTAGTTCAGTGCATCAACTGATGTCATTGCAGCGCCTCTGATCGGGAGGTCCAAGGTACGAGTCCCGACAGCTTATCAGCTAGGTCGAATTCAGTAGCTGTCTGGAGGAGAATTCTAGCGACCGGATGCTCTGATCGGTAGTTTTCCGTGGTTTCTCCGATCAACACCAGGCAAATGCCAGAACAGTACCCTAACAAACGGGCCACGGACCGCGCGCGATTTGTCCTTCCCATTCCTTGTCATATCCTCTCTTCTTATACACACACACAGACTAACAAGCACTAAACTACCACATATTCCTTGAGGCCGATTGGGAGCTTAGAGCTTGTCCCGGCTGCGGCGGTGCCCCGCTGGTGGGAGAGTCCTGGTTAGAGGGAAACCCCGCTAGCCGACGGTAGTTAGGCGCCGGATCTTGCCATCCTGCGGGGAAAGATCACCGCCATCTCCCGAGAAAAAACATGCACTACACGTACGGGACTAACGACCTAAGCTATTGACGCGCCGGGAATCACTAACCAACCGACCAACCATCTTGACAACCATCACTATCTCTTCCATGATCGTTACCGTGGTCACAACACATTTCTTAGCTGCCAGCCATCGATTTCGCAATTGCAGGCGTGTCTATGAGTTTTAATATTTCATCATCATCGTGGTACAACAGGGTTATCATCTCCATCACACTTACCACTGATCTGCACTTACGTGTACACCGTGAGTAAATTATCCATTTCCTTCATTTAGCTTGCGTGGCCATTTCTTTTTCTTCATCATCATGATATTTTTATCCACATCTTTCTCTTTTATTTTTGTCTTTTCGTGACAATTGTTTACATAGGTTCCTCCTTTACATCGCTATCACGTTTACGTCCCTATCCTGCACGTTTGTTCACGTGGAATGTCTCTCATTTCTCACATTTCTTGCACCGCGTTTCCTTCTTATATTCCACGCAGTCGCACGTACTTTTTTCTCCAGATTCTGTTTCTCTCTTTATGTCCCTCTCGTTCCCTGCCACCCTTCCGTTTGTTTCTCTCTCTACCTCTCTCTCGCTCCCCTCTCTCTCTTTCTCTCACACATAAAAAATCTTTCAACCATTATTTCCCCGTACGTTCCTGCTTCCTTCTCCATACAATCTTCTTTACTCTCCTTTATCTCCCTCACCCTCACCACACACACTAACATCCAGGTGTTTTGCTTTCCCATACGTCATGCATGCGCCTCTGTCCCTCTTACTCTTTTCTTTCGTACCTTCGTTTCTGCCCTTCCCTCCTTTGAGTTCCCATCCTCTACGAATGTTCCTTCTTTGTCTCGCTTTGCTTCTCTCACTTCTTCCACGACGACGCCGCTCCCCTCTTCCCCCCCCCCACTACGATCCGCCCCGTTCCGCATCACTGCGCCCTGCCCCGCCCCGCCCGTTTCGCCCCGCTCCGCTCTGCCACGCCCCGCCCCGCAGCGCCGCGCCCCACTCTAACCCGCCCAGTCCGCCCCGCTCCGGCGCGCTGCGCTTCAACCCACTCCGCCTAGCTCCGCCCCGCCTCGCCCCGCTCCGCCCAACCCCGCCCCTCCCCGCCCCGCCCCGCCCCGCTGAGCACAATTCTCTCCGGCCCACTCCACCTTGCTCCGCCCCACTCCGTCCCACTCCACCCTGCGCCACCCTGCGCCGCCCTGCCCCACTTCGCCCCGTCCCGCCTCGCTCCGTTCCACCCCGTTCCGTCCCCTTCCGTCCCACTTCGTCTCACACGCCTCATTCCACTCTTTCCTTCCCCTCCCGTCTCGTCCTTCACATCTCCATGCCGCCCCGTCACGCCCCACTTCTCTCCGCTCCGTCTCAACCTCGCTCCATCCCCTACGCCGGGGCCCTTTCTGTTCCGTCCCGCTCCCCCTCACCCCACCCCAACCCCATTCCACCCATCGCATCCCGCCTCACCACGTGCATCTCCCCGCCACCCCGCCCCGCCTCGCTTCTTTCCGCCGGGGCCCGGTCCCGCGTGCGCGACCGTCAATGCATAATACGTCCCGCTGCTGAATTCTAAATCAAAAGGATTGAGGCGCAATGCAATAAGCACGCGCCGCCGTGTACTTTGCCAATTCTCTCGTCTAAGCTTCTTTTTACGCTAATCTCGTATTTACTAAGTTAGTTTCCAATGCGGGAGAAGGCCCCGGCGGCGGGGGCCACGCCGCAGACCCAGTGCACAGTGGCGCGCTCCAGAAATGCGGCGGGGGAAAGACGAAGTGTTCAAGTACGCAGATTAGGGGCAGCCTAACACATACACAGACACCCCAGTGCACACTCACACGCACACACACTATTGAAGAAAGACTCTCGGCTGAGATGACTCGGTAACAATGCCAAGGCCGGAGCAGTATAGGCTTAACACACGGTCAACGGATTGCGCTATCTTTCCTTCCTCGTCCATGTCCCATCCTCTCGCCTTACTCATACACAATCATGCAGGTCGGGATTTACAATCCCTCTGAATGGAAGATCCTCGCACTCAAGTCCCAACGGTGACGGATTTCCGATACTAGCTTCGTAGTTGGGACGAATTCTGTCGTTCTCTGCAGAAGAATTCTAACGACCGGCTGCTCTGATCAGCAGTAGTTTTCGTGATTTATCCGATCAAAACCAGGCGAATACCGGAGTAGTTCCTTAGGAAACGGGCTAGGGACCGCGCGCGCTTTCATTCCTCATCCTTTTCCAGTCCTTTCTCCTTAGACACTTACATACATTACACTGCCCCACAGGTCGGGAGATCCCTTGGGAGCTTGAAGCTGCTCTCAGCTGGAGCATTGCCCCGTTGACAGAGATATTTGGAGGAGAGAAAACCCTCGCAAGACGTTAGGTCAGCGCCGGATCTTATGTTCTAGAGGAGAGAGGAATATTTCCCGTGATATAACATAGAGTGAACTAATGCGGCAAATGACTGAAGCCGTTGACGAACCCGAAAACAAAAAATGTTCAATAGAAGACAGACATACAGGATGAATCATCTCAGAATAAAAATCAATACAAACATATTCCTCTGAATATTCCCAATAACTTATTTCTTTACTGTTTCATTCTCAGAGGGGGACACGGTTGGTTTCCTTGATTTTCAAATTTTGAGATTTTTCCAAATTTGAAAAAAAAATTCGAAGACACGAAGCCTCACTAATAGACTTCGGAGGCATTTTCATACATGAAAACACATGAGCTTTGATAATCTCATTGTGCAAATTATATTGGTGTGATGTTTGTCTCGGTATAAATATGGTTATTTCGTGAATTTGACGATAAATTCCACGTTATCTATAACATTGGGGTAAAGCAGTATGTATGATAATTTCAGACTTCATCCACTTATTTTGCGATTTAGCCAACCTCCGCTGGCTAAAGTAAGGTGATCGTCCCAGTATAAAGCATCAAGTATGTCAACAAGAAGTATTTTTGGAATAAAAATGCAATGGAAACGACGCGTTGCGCGCTAAGAAAGCAAATTGCTAAGAACAAAGACTGGAACCTCGACGACCGAACCAGTGAGGTTAGGTTAGGTGGTTACGAGTACATAGAAAGTCACGTCTGACGCAGTGGAACCCAAAACTACCTTCTCTCTACAAGCCTCAGAAACTTTCTACAAGAAGACTTCATCCTACATATCACATACTATCTGATATTATTCGCCGACGTAATGTACTTCCCTCATGATGGCCACCCTGTGTTAGATATTGAGCACATCATCCGGCTTAAGTCTGAAGAATGTTTCGTAGCTGTTCCTACGTTGACTTTATCCTCCCACTTTGAATATCGTGTGATTCAACAGCTATATCGGGGATTAGCCGTATTCGGATTTTATACATAAACTACCAAAATACCGGCGTTGCCCAGGCTGTTTTCTTCATATTCAATCCTTGCGAATGAGGGAAAAGTTCAAATTACATAAACCACAGTGTTTAAGATTAGTATTTTTAACGTAATTGGTTCAAATTTTAATAAAAAACTATGCTTTTCTTTCATTTTATTGTACAACACATTGCTTTTAAATTAAATTTTTCTTCTCACTTGCATCGCTACTGACCACTAGTGAATAAATTAGGTATCAGTTCTGCTTCAGCACTACTGGGCTCTGGCGGAATATATTAGGGATGACGTGCTCTAAGCGAGAGGGGAAAAATGGTCGCGGTGCATCTACAAACATATTATTTAAATTATTTATTTTCCGCATTTGGGTTGTGTTAATCTTTACCAAACTTTGCAAGGACACTGCGACAATCCTGAAGCAGAACCTGTAAAAATTTCATATCTATTCATTTGCCATTTTTTGTGTTATCGATGTCGGTTACACGTCGTTGAATTGACTTTTATTAGTATAGATAGATATACATCTTTCCGATGCGAAGATTTATTTTAGAATGACAGATTCATTTGTAATCCAGGTCATATTGGGGAAAATTAGTCGTATTTTGGTGATTGAAGGAATCATTCGCTCTCGCATCGGAAGTGAAGCTTTGAGCCCGCTTGAGGGCGCACGGACGCGCTCTGTCTGCCACCAACGGAAGGAGGACCGGGAGCGGTGGCTCAGCGCATCAACCGATGCCACTGCAGTGCCTCTGCCACCACCTCCCAATGACCAAATACGCACTACACTTACGGGACTAATGACCTCAGTAGGGGCCTCTCACCGGGAGGTCTTAAGTTCGACTAGCGATAGTGGCAAGATTTTCGACACTAGCTTGTCAGCTAGGCTTAATTCAGTCGGTGTCTGGAGAAGAATTCTAGAGTCCGGCTGCTCTAATCGGTAGTTTTCCGTGTTTTCTCCGATCAACACCACGCGAATGCCGGAGCAGTGCTCCAACAAATGGGCCACGGACCGCGCGCGATCTTTCCTTCCTCTTCCTTGTCCTATCCTCACCCCTTACACACACACTTACACTAACATGCACTACACTAACATATTCCGGGAGACCGGTCGGGAGCTTAGAGCTTGTCCCGGCTGGGGCGGTGACCTACTGGTGAGAGACGCCTGTGGTAGGTCGGCGCCGGCTCTCGCCATCCAGTGGGGGAAGATCACCGCCACCTCCCGATGAAAAAATATGCACTACACTTACGGGACTAATGGCCTCAGTAGTTGACGCGCCCGGAATCGCTAACAATCAATCAATCAGTCAACCCGCGGAAAGAGATTCCTGCTCCGCGATGTCGCCGCGGCTTCATGGCGACGGGTCGTTTAAATGATCGTGCGCGAGCACGACAGTTTCCCTCTTAATCTGAAGCCTCCGAACACAGCGTATTTTAACGCTAAGGAAATCCACGCCACGCCCTCCTGAAGACTGTGGCCCAGCAGACCCACTGCGGAAAGAGCGAGAAACAGGGTTCAGGGGCGAGTGCGTGCTGGCGGCATCTATGCCCCCCCCCTTCCGTGGTGACACGCCCACGCCGCTCCATCGCCGGTTCGCGGTTCGTCATCAACAGAGCCCGGAAGTTCAGCCATTTTATTTTACCGAAACTGCGCAGTCACAAAGGTATTTAGTTTTACTAAAATATTCATGCAAATAGGTGTTTAATCTGGCGAAAAATACGGGTGCAAATGGGGATGCAAACAATGAAAAATCACCATTTAAGAAAAATTATTGTAGAAAATTAATAATTCTTACGATTCACGTTTGTATTCTAACTCTGAAATTCACATTAGCATTTACGTGGAAGGAAACGATCTTCTCTTTGTAATTTTGATTCAACATGACCTCGACATGACTACGAATATCTTTTACTCGCGACGCTGTTCTTCGATTGATTGATGATTCCGGGCGCCTCAACGATTGAGGTCATTATTCCCGTAAATTTAGTGCATGCTTTACATCTGTAGGCGGCGGTGATCTTCCCCGTCTGAATGGTGAGATCCGGCGCCGACCTACCGTCGATTACCGGGGTTTTCCCTAACCAAATATCTCCTACCAGCGGAGCACCGCCCCAGCCGGGACAAGTTCTAAGTCTCCAACCGGTCTCCCGGCATGTATGTGCATGTTAGTGTAAGTGTGTGTGTAAGGGGTGAGGATAGGGCAAGGAAAAGAGAGATGACGTGCGGTCCGTGGCACGTTTGTTAGGGTACTGCCCTGGCATTCGCCTGGTGTTGATCGCAGAAACCGCGGAAAACTACCGATCATAGCAGCTGGCCGCTAGAATTCTCCTCCC
>BLKR01006429.1:0-30276 GCA_011170035.1 Teleogryllus occipitalis
AGCATTTATCACTCTATCTGTCGGCTCCACGGCAAGGGCGATTCCTCCTCTCGGTAACCATTCAGCTCATTGAACAGGCCCTGCTGGCTTCGTGGAGCCTTTATCACTCTATCTGGCATCTCCACGGCTAGGGCGATTCCTCCTCTCGGTTACCATTCAGCTCATTGAACAGGCTCTGCTGGCTTCGTGGAGCATTTATCACTCTATGTGTCGGCTCCACGGCAAGGGCGATTCCTCCTCTCGGTAACCATTCAGCTCATTGAACAGGCCCTGCTGGCTTCTTGTAACATTTATCACTCTATCTGTCGGCTCCACGGCGAGGGCGATTCCTCCTCTTGGTAACCATTCAGCTCTGTGTACAGTCCCTGCTGGCTTCGTGGAGCCTTCATCACTCTATCTGGCGGCTCCACGGCAAGGACGATTCCTCCTCTCGGTAACCACTCAGCTCTGTGTACAGTCCCTGCTGGCTTCGTGGAGCCTTTATCACTCTATCTGGCGGCTCCACGGCAAGGGCGATTCCTCCTCTCGGTAACCATTCAGCTCATTGAACAGGCCCTGCTGGCTTCGTGGAGCATTTATCACTCTATCTGTCGGCTCCACCGCAAGGGCGATTCCTCCTCTCGGTAACCATTCAGCTCATTGAACAGTCCCTGCTGGCTTCGTGGAGCCTTTATCACTCTATCTGGCGGCTCCACGGCAAGGGCGATTCCTCCTCTCAGTAACCATTCAGCTCTGTGTACAGTCCCTGCTGGCTTCGTGGAGCCTTCATCACTCTATCTGGCGGCTCCACTGCAAGGACGATTCCTCCTCTCGGTAACCACTCAGCTCTGTGTACAGTCCCTGCTGGCTTCGTGGAGCCTTTATCACTCTATCTGGCGGCTCCACGGCAAGGGCGATTCCTCCTCTCGGTAACCATTCAGCTCATTGAACAGGCCCTGCTGGCTTCGTGGAGCATTTATCACTCTATCTGTCGGCTCCACCGCAAGGGCGATTCCTCCTCTCGGTAACCATTCAGCTCATTGAACAGGCCCTGCTGGCTTCGTGGAGCATTTATCACTCTATCTGTCGGCTCCACGGCAAGGGCGATTCCTCCTCTCGGTAACCATTCAGCTCATTGAACAGGCCCTGCTGGCTTCGTGAAGCATTTATCACTCTATCTGTCGGCTCCACGGCAAGGGCGATTCCTCCTCTCGGTAACCATTCAGCTCATTGAACAGGCCCTGCTGGCTTCGTGGAGCATTTATCACTCTATCTGTCGGCTCCACGGCAAGGGCGATTCCTCCTCTCGGTAACAATTCAGCTCTGTGTACAGTCCCTGCTGGCTTCGTGATGCCTTCATCACTCTATCTGGCGGCTCCACGGCAAGGACGATTCCTCCTCTCGGTAACCATTCAGCTCTGTGTACAGTCCCTGCTGGCTTCGTGGAGCCTTTATCACTCTATCTGGGGGCTCCACGGCAAGGGCGATTCCTCCTCTCGGTAACCATTCAGCTCTGTGTACAGTCCCTGCTGGCTTCGTGGAGCCTTCATCACTCTATCTGGGGGCTCCACGGCAAGGACGATTCCTCCTCTCGGTAACCGATCAGCTCTGTGTACAGTCCCTGCTGGCTTCGTGGAGCCTTCATCACTCTATCTGGCGGCTCCACGGAGAGGGCGATTCCTCCTCTCGGTAACCATTCAGCTCTGTGTACAGTCCCTGCTGGCTTCGTGGAGCCTTTATCACTCTATCTGGCGGCTCCACGGCAAGGGCGATTCCTCGTCTCGGTAACCATTCAGCTCTGTGTACAGTCCCTGCTGGCTTCGTGGAGCCTTTATCACTCTATCTGGCGGCTCCAAGGCAAGGGCGATTCCTCCTCTCGGTAACCATTCAGCTCTGTGTACAGGCCCTGCTGGCTTCGTGGAGCCTTCATCACTCTATCTGGCGGCTCCACGGCAAGGACGATTCCTCCTCTCGGTAACCACTCAGGTCTGTGTACAGTCCCTGCTGGCTTCGTGGAGCCTTTATCACTCTATCTGGCGGCTCCACGGCAAGGGCGATTCCTCCTCTCGGTAACCATTCAGCTCTGTGTACAGTCCCTGCTGGCTTCGTGGAGCCTTTATCACTCTATCTGGCGGCTCCAAGGCAAGGGCGATTCCTCCTCTCGGTAACCATTCAGCTCTGTGTACAGTCCCTGCTGGCTTCGTGGAGCCTTCATCACTCTATCTGGCGGCTCCACGGCAACGGCGATTCCTCCTCTCGGTAACCATTCAGCTCTGTGTACAGTCCCTGCTGGCTTCGTGGAGCCTTTATCACTATCTGGCGGCTCCACGGCAAGGGCGATTCCTCCTCTCGGTAACCATTCAGCTCATTGTACAGGCCCTGCTGGCTTCGTGGAGCCTTTATCACTCTATCTGGCGGCTCCACGGCAAGGGCGATTCCTCCTCTCGGTAACCATTCAGCTCTGTGTACAGTCCCTGCTGGCTTCGTGGAGCCTTCATCACTGTATCTGGCGGCTCCACGGCATGGGCGATTCCTCCTCTCGGTAACCATTCAGCTCATTGAACAGGCCCTGCTGGCTTCGTGGAGCATTTATTACTCTATCTGGCGGCTCAACGGCAAGGAAGATTCCTCCTCTCGGTAACCATTCAGCTCATTGTACAGGCCCTGCTGGCTTCGTGGAGCCTTTATCACTCTATCTGGCGGCTCCACGGCAAGGAAGATTCCTCCTCTCGGTAACCATTCAGCTCATTGTACAGGCCCTGCTGGCTTCGTGGAGCCTTTATCACTCTATCTGGCATCTCCACGGCTAGGGCGATTCCTCCTCTCGGTAACAATTCAGCTCATTGTACAGACCCTGCTGGCTTCGTGAAGCCTTCATCACTCTATCTGTCGGCTCCACGGCAAGGGCGATTCCTCCTCTCGGTGACCATTCAGCTCATTGTACAGGCCCAGCTGGCTTCGTGGAGCATTTATCACTCTATCTGTCGGCTCCACGGCAAGGGCGATTCCTCCTCTCGGTAACCATTCAGCTCATTGAACAGGCCCTGCTGGCTTCATGGAGCATTTATCACTCTATCTGTCGGCTCCACGGCAAGGGCGATTCCTCCTCTCGGTAACCATTCAGCTCATTGAACAGGCCCTGCTGGCTTCGTGGAGCATTTATCACTCTATCTGGCATCTCCACGGCTAGGGCGATTCCTCCTCTCGGTAACCATTCAGCTCATTGAACAGGCCCTGCTGGCTTCGTGGAGCATTTATCACTCTATCTGTCGGCTCCACGGCAAGGGCGATTCCTCCTCTCGGTAACCATTCAGCTCTGTGTACAGTCCCTGGTGGCTTCGTGGAGCCTTCATCACTCTATCTGGCGGCTCCACGGCATGGGCGATTCCTCCTCTCGGTAAACATTCAGCTCATTGAACAGGCCCTGCTGGCTTCGTGGAGCATTTATTACTCTATCTGGCGGCTCCACGGCAAGGGCGATTCCTCCTCTCGGTAACCATTCAGCTCATTGTACAGGCCCTGCTGGCTTCGTGGAGCCTTTATCACTCTATCTGGCGGCTCCACGGCAATGGCGATTCCTCCTCTCGGTAACCATTCAGCTCTGTGTACAGTCCCTGCTGGCTTCGTGGAGCCTTTATCACTCTATCTGGCATCTCCACGGCTAGGGCGATTCCTCCTCTCGGTAACCATTCAGCTCATTGAACAGGCTCTGCTGGCTTCTAGAGTGGAGCGTTTATCACTCTATCTGTCGGCTCCACGGCAAGGGCGAGTTCTCCTCTCGGTAACCATTCAGCTCATTGAACAGGCCCTGCTGGCTTCGTGGGCTATCCTCTATCTGTCGGCTCCACGGCAAGGGCGATTCCTCCCTCTCAACCATTCAGCTCATTGAACAGGCCCTGCTATCTTCGTGGAGCATTTATCACTCTATCTGTCGGCTCCACGGCAAGGGCGATTCCTCCTCTCGGTAACCATTCAGCTCATTGAACAGGCCCTGCTGTCTTTCGTGGAGCCTTTATCACTCTATCTGGCATCTCCACGGCTAGGGCGATTCCTCCTCTCGGTAACCATTCAGCTCATTGAACAGGCTCTGCTGGCTTCGTGAGCATTTATCACTCTATCTGTCGGCTCCACGGCAAGGGCGATTCCTCCTCTCGGTAACCATTCAGCTCTGTGTACAGTCCCTGCTGGCTTCGTGGAGCCTTCATCACTCTATCTGGCGGCTCCACGGCAATGGCGATTCCTCCTCTCGGTAAGCATTCAGCTCTGTGTACAGTCCCTGCTGGCTTCGTGGAGCCTTTATCACTATCTGGCGGCTTCACGGCAAGGAAGATTCCTCCTCTCGGTAACCATTCAGCTCATTGTACAGGCCCTGCTGGCTTCGTGGAGCCTTTATCACTCTATCTGGCGGCTCCACGGCAAGGGCGATTCCTCCTCTCGGTAACCATTCAGCTCTGTGTACAGTCCCTGCTGGCTTCGTGGAGCCTTCATCACTCTATCTGGCGGCTCCACGGCATGGGCGATTCCTCCTCTCGGTAACCATTCAGCTCATTGAACAGGCCCTGCTGGCTTCGTGGAGCATTTATTACTCTATCTGGCGGCTCCACGGCAAGGAAGATTCCTCCTCTCGGTAACCATTCAGCTCATTGTACAGGCCCTGCTGGCTTCGTGGAGCCTTTATCACTCTATCTGGCGGCTCCACGGCAAGGAAGATTCCTCCTCTCGGTAACCATTCAGCTCATTGTACAGGCCCTGCTGGCTTCGTGGAGCCTTTATCACTCTATCTGGCATCTTCACGGCTAGGGCGATTCCTCCTCTCGGTAACAATTCAGCTCATTGTACAGACCCTGCTGGCTTCGTGAAGCCTTCATCACTCTATCTGTCGGCTCCACGGCAAGGGCGATTCCTCCTCTCGGTGACCATTCAGCTCATTGTACAGGCCCTGCTGGCTTCGTGGAGCATTTATCACTCTATCTGTCGGCTCCACGGCCAGGGCGATTCCTCCTCTCGGTAACCATTCAGCTCATTGAACAGGCCCTGCTGGCTTCTTGGAGCATTTATCACTC
Source organism: Teleogryllus occipitalis (assembly GCA_011170035.1). NCBI lineage: Eukaryota > Metazoa > Arthropoda > Insecta > Orthoptera > Gryllidae > Teleogryllus > Teleogryllus occipitalis. The sequence continues at coordinate 5,043 of BLKR01006429.1, forward strand.
TATCTGTCGGCTCCACGGCAAGGGCGATTCCTCCTCTCGGTAACCATTCACCTCATTGAACAGGCCCTGCTGGCTTCGTGGAGCATTTATCACTCTATCTGGCATCTCCACGGCTAGGGCGATTCCTCCTCTCGGTAACCATTCAGCTCATTGAACAGGCTCTGCTGGCTTCGTGGAGCATTTATCACTCTATCTGTCGGCTCCACGGCAAGGGCGATTCCTCCTCTCAGTAACCATTCAGCTCTGTGTACAGTCCCTGGTGGCTTCGTGGAGCCTTCATCACTCTATCTGGCGGCTCCACGGCATGGGCGATTCCTCCTCTCGGTAAACATTCAGCTCATTGAACAGTTGATGAGCCTGCTGGCGCTTCGTGGGCATTTGACCCTCTGGCGGCTCCACGGCAAGGGCGATTCCTCCTCTCGGTAACCATTCAGCTCATTGTACAGGCCCTGCTGGCCAGTGGAGCCTTTATCACTCTGTCTGGCTCCACGGCAATGGCGATTCCTCCTCTCGGTAACCATTCAGCTCTGTGTACAGGCCCTGCTGGCTTCGTGGAGCCTTTATCACTATCTGGCGGCTTCACGGCAAGGGCGATTCCTCCTCTCGGTAACCATTCAGCTCATTGAACAGGCCCTGCTGGCTTCGTGGAGCATTTATCACTCTATCTGGCATCTCCACGGCTAGGGCGATTCCTCCTCTCGGTAACCATTCAGCTCATTGAACAGGCCCTGCTGGCTTCGTGGAGCATTTATCACTCTATCTGTCGGCTCCACGGCAAGGGCGATTCCTCCTCTCGGGAACCATTCAGCTCATTGAACAGGCCCTGCTGGCTTCGTGGAGCATTTATCACTCTATCTGGCGGCTCCACGGCAAGGGCGATTCCTCCTCTCGGTAACCATTCAGCTCATTGAACAGGCCCTGCTGGCTTCGTAGAGCATTTATCACTCTATCTGTCGGCTCCACGGCAAGGGCGATTCCTCCTCTCGGTAACCATTCAGCTCATTGAACAGGCCCTGCTGGCTTCGTGGAGCCTTTATCACTCTATCTGGCATCTCCACGGCTAGGGCGATTCCTCCTCTCGGTAACCATTCAGCTCATTGAACAGGCTCTGCTGGCTTCGTGGAGCATTTATCACTCTATCTGTCGGCTCCACGGCAAGGGCGATTCCTCCTCTCGGTAACCATTCAGCTCTGTGTACAGTCCCTGCTGGCTTCGTGGAGCCTTCATCACTCTATCTGGCGGCTCCACGGCAATGGCGATTCCTCCTCTCGGTAACCATTCAGCTCTGTGTACAGTCCCTGCTGGCTTCGTGGAGCCTTTATCACTATCTGGCGGCTTCACGGCAAGGAAGATTCCTCCTCTCGGTAACCATTCAGCTCATTGTACAGGCCCTGCTGGCTTCGTGGAGCCTTTATCACTCTATCTGGCGGCTCCACGGCAAGGGCGATTCCTCCTCTCGGTAACCATTCAGCTCTGTGTACAGTCCCTGCTGGCTTGGTGGAGCCTTCATCACTCTATCTGGCGGCTCCACGGCATTGGCGATTCCTCCTCTCGGTAACCATTCAGCTCATTGAACAGGCCCTGCTGGCATCGTGGAGCATTTATTACTCTATCTGGCGGCTCCACGGCAAGGAAGATTCCTTCTCTCGGTAACCATTCAGCTCTGTGTACAGTCCCTGCTGGCTTCGTGGAGCCTTTATCACTCTATCTGGCATCTTCACGGCTAGGGCGATTCCTCCTCTCGGTAACAATTCAGCTCATTGTACAGACCCTGCTGGCTTCGTGAAGCCTTCATCACTCTATCTGTCGGCTCCACGGCAAGGGCGATTCCTCCTCTCGGTGACCATTCAGCTCATTGTACAGGCCCTGCTTGCTTCGTGGAGCATTTATCACTCTATCTGTCGGCTCCACGGCAAGGGCGATTCCTCCTCTCGGTAACCATTCAGCTCATTGAACAGGCCCTGCTGGCTTCTTGGAGCATTTATCACTCTATCTGTCGGCTCCACGGCAAGGGCGATTCCTCCTCTCGGTAACCATTCAGCTCATTGAACAGGCCCTGCTGGCTTCGTGGAGCATTTATCACTCTATCTGGCATCTCCACGGCTAGGGCGATTCCTCCTCTCGGTAACCATTCAGCTCATTGAACAGGCTCTGCTGGCTTCGTGAGCATTTATCACTCTATCTGTCGGCTCCACGGCAAGGGCGATTCCTCCTCTCGGTAACCATTCAGCTCTGTGTACAGTCCCTGCTGGCTTCGTGGAGCCTTCATCACTCTATCTGGCGGCTCCACGGCAAGGACGATTCCTCCTCTCGGTAACCATTCAGCTCTGTGTACAGTCCCTGCTGGCTTCGTGGAGCCTTTATCACTCTATCTGGCGGCTCCACGGCAAGGGCGATTCCTCCTCTCGGTAACCATTCAGCTCATTGAACAGGCCCTGCTGGCTTCGTGGAGCATTTATCACTCTATCTGTCGGCTCCACCGCAAGGGCGATTCCTCCTCTCGGTAACCATTCAGCTCATTGAACAGTCCCTGCTGGCTTCGTGGAGCCTTTATCACTCTATCTGGCGGCTCCACGGCAAGGGCGATTCCTCCTCTCAGTAACCATTCAGCTCTGTGTACAGTCCCTGCTGGCTTCGTGGAGCCTTCATCACTCTATCTGGCGGCTCCACGGCAAGGACGATTCCTCCTCTCGGTAACCACTCAGCTCTGTGTACAGTCCCTGCTGGCTTCGTGGAGCCTTTATCACTCTATCTGGCGGCTCCACGGCAAGGGCGATTCCTCCTCTCGGTAACCATTCAGCTCATTGAACAGGCCCTGCTGGCTTCGTGGAGCATTTATCACTCTATCTGTCGGCTCCACGGCAAGGGCGATTCCTCCTCTCGGGAACCATTCAGCTCATTGAACAGGCCCTGCTGGCTTCGTGGAGCATTTATCACTCTATCTGGCGGCTCCACGGCAAGGGCGATTCCTCCTCTCGGTAACCATTCAGCTCATTGAACAGGCCCTGCTGGCTTCGTAGAGCATTTATCACTCTATCTGTCGGCTCCACGGCAAGGGCGATTCCTCCTCTCGGTAACCATTCAGCTCATTGAACAGGCCCTGCTGGCTTCGTGGAGCATTTATCACTCTATCTGTCGGCTCCACGGCAAGGGCGATTCCTCCTCTCGGTAACCATTCAGCTCATTGAACAGGCCCTGCTGGCTTCGTGGAGCCTTTATCACTCTATCTGGCATCTCCACGGCTAGGGCGATTCCTCCTCTCGGTTACCATTCAGCTCATTGAACAGGCTCTGCTGGCTTCGTGGAGCATTTATCACTCTATGTGTCGGCTCCACGGCAAGGGCGATTCCTCCTCTCGGTAACCATTCAGCTCATTGAACAGGCCCTGCTGGCTTCGTGGAGCATTTATCACACTATCTGTCGGCTCCACGGCAAGGGCGATTCCTCCTCTCGGTAACCATTCAGCTCTGTGTACAGTCCCTGCTGGCTTCGTGGAGCCTTCATCACTCTATCTGGCGGCTCCACGGCAAGGACGATTCCTCCTCTCGGTAACCACTCAGCTCTGTGTACAGTCCCTGCTGGCTTCGTGGAGCCTTTATCACTCTATCTGGCGGCTCCACGGCAAGGGCGATTCCTCCTCTCGGTAACCATTCAGCTCATTGAACAGGCCCTGCTGGCTTCGTGGAGCATTTATCACTCTATCTGTCGGCTCCACGGCAAGGGCGATTCCTCCTCTCGGTAACCATTCAGCTCATTGAACAGGCCCTGCTGGCTTCGTGGCGCATTCCTCCTCTCGGTAACCATTCAGCTCTTGAACAGTCCCTGCTGGCTTCGTGGAGCCTTCATCACTCTATCTGGCGGCTCCACGGCAAGGGCGATTCCTCCTCTCGGTAACCATTCAGCTCTGTGTACAGTCCCTGCTGGCTTCGTGGAGCCTTTATCACTCTATCTGGCGGCTCCACGGCAAGGAAGATTCCTCCTCTCGGTAACCATTCAGCTCATTGTACAGGCCCTGCTGGCTTCGTGGAGCCTTTATCACTCTATCTGGCGGCTCCACGGCAAGGGCGATTCCTCCTCTCGGTAACCATTCAGCTCATTGTACAGTCCCTGCTGGCTTCGTGGAGCCTTCATCACTCTATCTGGCGGCTCCACGGCAAGGGCGATTCCTCCTCTCGGTAACCATTCAGCTCATTGTACAGGCCCTGCTGGCTTCGTGGAGCATTTATTACTCTATCTGGCGGCTCCACGGCAAGGAAGATTCCTCCTCTCGGTAACCATTCAGCTCATTGTACAGGCCCTGCTGGCTTCGTGGAGCATTTATCACTCTATCTGTCGGCTCCACGGCAAGGGCGATTCCTCCTCTCGGTAACCATTCACCTCATTGAACAGGCCCTGCTGGCTTCGTGGAGCATTTATCACTCTATCTGGCATCTCCACGGCTAGGGCGATTCCTCCTCTCGGTAACCATTCAGCTCATTGAACAGGCTCTGCTGGCTTCGTGGAGCATTTATCACTCTATCTGTCGGCTCCACGGCAAGGGCGATTCCTCCTCTCGGTAACCATTCAGCTCTGTGTACAGTCCCTGCTGGCTTCGTGGAGCCTTCATCACTCTATCTGGCGGCTCCACGGCAAGGACGATTCCTCCTCTCGGTAACCACTCAGCTCTGTGTACAGTCCCTGCTGGCTTCGTGGAGCCTTTATCACTCTATCTGGCGGCTCCACGGCAAGGGCGATTCCTCCTCTCGGTAACCATTCAGCTCATTGAACAGGCCCTGCTGGCTTCGTGGAGCATTTATCACTCTATCTGTCGGCTCCACCGCAAGGGCGATTCCTCCTCTCGGTAACCATTCAGCTCATTGAACAGTCCCTGCTGGCTTCGTGGAGCCTTTATCACTCTATCTGGCGGCTCCACGGCAAGGGCGATTCCTCCTCTCAGTAACCATTCAGCTCTGTGTACAGTCCCTGCTGGCTTCGTGGAGCCTTCATCACTCTATCTGGCGGCTCCACTGCAAGGACGATTCCTCCTCTCGGTAACCACTCAGCTCTGTGTACAGTCCCTGCTGGCTTCGTGGAGCCTTTATCACTCTATCTGGCGGCTCCACGGCAAGGGCGATTCCTCCTCTCGGTAACCATTCAGCTCATTGAACAGGCCCTGCTGGCTTCGTGGAGCATTTATCACTCTATCTGTCGGCTCCACCGCAAGGGCGATTCCTCCTCTCGGTAACCATTCAGCTCATTGAACAGGCCCTGCTGGCTTCGTGGAGCATTTATCACTCTATCTGTCGGCTCCACGGCAAGGGCGATTCCTCCTCTCGGTAACCATTCAGCTCATTGAACAGGCCCTGCTGGCTTCGTGAAGCATTTATCACTCTATCTGTCGGCTCCACGGCAAGGGCGATTCCTCCTCTCGGTAACCATTCAGCTCATTGAACAGGCCCTGCTGGCTTCGTGGAGCATTTATCACTCTATCTGTCGGCTCCACGGCAAGGGCGATTCCTCCTCTCGGTAACAATTCAGCTCTGTGTACAGTCCCTGCTGGCTTCGTGATGCCTTCATCACTCTATCTGGCGGCTCCACGGCAAGGACGATTCCTCCTCTCGGTAACCATTCAGCTCTGTGTACAGTCCCTGCTGGCTTCGTGGAGCCTTTATCACTCTATCTGGGGGCTCCACGGCAAGGGCGATTCCTCCTCTCGGTAACCATTCAGCTCTGTGTACAGTCCCTGCTGGCTTCGTGGAGCCTTCATCACTCTATCTGGCGGCTCCACGGCAAGGACGATTCCTCCTCTCGGTAACCATCAGCTCTGTGTACAGTCCCTGCTGGCTTCGTGGAGCCTTCATCACTCTATCTGGCGGCTCCACGGCAAGGGCGATTCCTCGTCTCGGTAACCATTCAGCTCTGTGTACAGTCCCTGCTGGCTTCGTGGAGCCTTTATCACTCTATCTGGCGGCTCCAAGGCAAGGGCGATTCCTCCTCTCGGTAACCATTCAGCTCTGTGTACAGTCCCTGCTGGCTTCGTGGAGCCTTCATCACTCTATCTGGCGGCTCCACGGCAACGGCGATTCCTCCTCTCGGTAACCATTCAGCTCTGTGTACAGTCCCTGCTGGCTTCGTGGAGCCTTTATCACTCTATCTGGCGGCTCCACGGCAAGGGCGATTCCTCTATCTCTCGGTAACCATTCAGCTCTGTGTACAGTCCCTGTACAGGCCCTGCTGGCTTCGTGGAGCCTTTATCACTCTATCTGGCGGCTCCACGGCAAGGGCGATTCCTCCTCTCGGTAACCATTCAGCTCTGTGTACAGTCCCTGCTGGCTTCGTGGAGCCTTCATCACTCTATCTGGCGGCTCCACGGCATGGGCGATTCCTCCTCTCGGTAACCATTCAGCTCATTGAACAGGCCCTGCTGGCTTCGTGGAGCATTTATTACTCTATCTGGCGGCTCCGGCAAGGAAGATTCCTCCTCTCGGTAACCATTCAGCTCATTGTACAGGCCCTGCTGGCTTCGTGGAGCCTTTATCACTCTATCTGGCGGCTCCACGGTTCCTCCTCTCGGTAACCATTCAGCTCTGTGTACAGTCCCTGCTGGCTTCGTGGAGCCTTTATCACTCTATCTGGCATCTCCACGGCTAGGGCGATTCCTCCTCTCGGTAACAATTCAGCTCATTGTACAGACCCTGCTGGCTTCGTGAAGCCTTCATCACTCTATCTGTCGGCTCCAGGCAAGGGCGATTCCTCCTCTCGGTGACCATTCAGCTCATTGTACAGGCCCTGCTGGCTTCGTGGAGCATTTATCACTCTATCTGTCGGCTCCACGGCAAGGGCGATTCCTCCTCTCGGTAACCATTCAGCTCATTGAACAGGCCCTGCTGGCTTCTGGAGCATTTATCACTCTATCTGTCGGCTCCACGGCAAGGGCGATTCCTCCTCTCGGTAACCATTCAGCTCATTGAACAGGCCCTGCTGGCTTCGTGGAGCATTTATCACTCTATCTGGCATCTCCACGGCTAGGGCGATTCCTCCTCTCGGTAACCATTCAGCTCATTGAACAGGCCCTGCTGGCTTCGTGGAGCATTTATCACTCTATCTGTCGGCTCCACGGCAAGGGCGATTCCTCCTCTCGGTAACCATTCAGCTCTGTGTACAGTCCCTGGTGGCTTCGTGGAGCCTTCATCACTCTATCTGGCGGCTCCACGGCATGGGCGATTCCTCCTCTCGGTAACATTCAGCTCATTGAACAGGCCCTGCTGGCTTCGTGGAGCATTTATTACTCTATCTGGCGGCTCCACGGCAAGGGCGATTCCTCCTCTCGGTAACCATTCAGCTCATTGTACTGCTCGTGGAGCCTTTATCACTCTAGCATCTCTATCTGTCGGCTCCACGGCAAGGGCGATTCCTCCTCTCGGTAACCATTCAGCTCATTGAACAGTCCCTGCTGGCTTCGTGGAGCCTTTATCACTCTATCTGGCGGCTCCACGGCAAGGGCGATTCCTCCTCTCGGTAACCATTCAGCTCTGTGTACAGTCCCTGCTGGCTTCGTGGAGCCTTCATCACTCTATCTGGCTCCACGGCAAGGACGATTCCTCCTCTCGGTAACCATCAGCTCCAGTCCCTGCTGGCTTCGTGGAGCCTTTATCACTCTATCTGGCGGCTCCACGGCAAGGGCGATTCCTCCTCTCGGTAACCATTCAGCTCATTGAACAGGCCCTGCTGGCTTCGTGGAGCATTTATCACTCTATCTGTCGGCTCCACCGCAAGGGCGATTCCTCCTCTCGGTAACCATTCAGCTCATTGAACAGGCCCTGCTGGCTTCGTGGAGCATTTATCACTCTATCTGTCGGCTCCACGGCAAGGGCGATTCCTCCTCTCGGTAACCATTCAGCTCATTGAACAGGCCCTGCTGGCTTCGTGGAGCATTTATCACTCTATCTGTCGGCTCCACGGCAAGGGCGATTCCTCCTCTCGGTAACCATTCAGCTCATTGAACAGGCCCTGCTGGCTTCGTGGAGCATTTATCACTCTATCTGTCGGCTCCACGGCAAGGGCGATTCCTCCTCTCGGTAACCATTCAGCTCTGTGTACAGTCCCTGCTGGCTTCGTGGAGCCTTTATCACTCTATCTGGCGGCTCCACGGCAAGGGCGATTCCTCCTCTCGGTAACCATTCAGCTCTTTGTACAGGCCCTGCTGGCTTCGTGGAGCCTTTATCACTCTATCTGGCGGCTCCACGGCAAGGGCGATTCCTCCTCTCGGTAACCATTCAGCTCTGTGTACAGTCCCTGGTGGCTTCGTGGAGCCTTCATCACTCTATCTGGCGGCTCCACGGCATGGGCGATTCCTCCTCTCGGTAAACATTCAGCTCATTGAACAGGCCCTGCTGGCTTCGTGGAGCATTTATTACTCTATCTGGCGGCTCCACGGCAAGGGCGATTCCTCCTCTTGGTAACCATTCAGCTCATTGTACAGGCCCTGCTGGCTTCGTGGAGCCTTTATCACTCTATCTGGCGGCTCCACGGCAAGGAAGATTCCTCCTCTCGGTAACCATTCAGCTCATTGTACAGGCCCTGCTGGCTTCGTGGAGCCTTTATCACTCTATCTGGCATCTCCACGGCTAGGGCGATTCCTCCTCTCGGTAACAATTCAGCTCATTGTACAGACCCTGCTGGCTTCGTGAAGCCTTCATCACTCTATCTGTCGGCTCCACGGCAAGGGCGATTCCTCCTCTCGGTGACCATTCAGCTCATTGTACAGGCCCTGCTTGCTTCGTGGAGCATTTATCACTCTATCTGTCGGCTCCACGGCAAGGGCGATTCCTCCTCTCGGTAACCATTCAGCTCATTGAACAGGCCCTGCTGGCTTCGTGGAGCATTTATCACTCTATCTGGCGGCTCCACGGCAAGGGCGATTCCTCCTCTCGGTAACCATTCAGCTCATTGAACAGGCCCTGCTGGCTTCGTGGAGCATTTATCACTCTATCTGTCGGCTCCACGGCAAGGGCGATTCCTCCTCTCGGTAACCATTCAGCTCATTGAACAGTCCCTGCTGGCTTCGTGGAGCCTTTATCACTCTATCTGGCGGCTCCACGGCAAGGGCGATTCCTCCTCTCGGTAACCATTCAGCTCATTGAACAGGCCCTGCTGGCTTCGTGGAGCATTTATCACTCTATCTGCCGGCTCCACGGCAAGGGCGATTCCTCCTCTCGGTAACCATTCAGCTCATTGAACAGGCCCTGCTGGCTTCGTGGAGCATTTATCACTCTATCTGTCGGCTCCACGGCAAGGGCGATTCCTCCTCTCGGTAACCATTCAGCTCTGTGTACAGTCCCTGCTGGCTTCGTGGAGCCTTCATCACTCTATCTGGCGGCTCCACGGCAAGGACGATTCCTCCTCTCGGTAACCATTCAGCTCTGTGTACAGTCCCTGCTGGCTTCGTGGAGCCTTTATCACTCTATCTGGCGGCTCCACGGCAAGGGCGATTCCTCCTCTCGGTAACCATTCAGCTCTGTGTACAGTCCCTGCTGGCTTCGTGGAGCCTTCATCACTCTATCTGGGGGCTCCACGGCAAGGACGATTCCTCCTCTCGGTAACCATTCAGCTCTGTGTACAGTCCCTGCTGGCTTCGTGGAGCCTTCATCACTCTATCTGGCGGCTCCACGGCAAGGGCGATTCCTCCTCTCGGTAACCATTCAGCTCTGTGTACAGTCCCTGCTGGCTTCGTGGAGCCTTTATCACTCTATCTGGCGGCTCCACGGCAAGGGCGATTCCTCCTCTCGGTAACCATTCAGCTCTGTGTACAGTCCCTGCTGGCTTCGTGGAGCCTTTATCACTCTATCTGGCGGCTCCACGGCAAGGGCGATTCCTCCTCTCGGTAACCATTCAGCTCATTGAACAGGCCCTGCTGGCTTCGTGGAGCATTTATCACTCTATCTGTCGGCTCCGGCAAGGAAGATTCCTCCTCTCGGTAACCATTCAGCTCATTGTACAGGCCCTGCTGGCTTCGTGGAGCCTTTATCACTCTATCTGGCGGCTCCACGGCAAGGGCGATTCCTCCTCTCGGTAACCATTCAGCTCATGTGTACAGGTCCCTGCTGGCTTCGTGGAGCCTTCATCACTCTATCTGGCGGCTCCACGGCAAGGCGATTCCTCCTCTCGGTAACAATTCAGCTCTGTGTACAGTCCCTGCTGGCTTCGTGGAGCCTTATCACTCTATCTGGCGGCTCCACGGCAAGGCGATTCCTCCTCTCGGTAACCAATCAGCTCTTGAACAGGCCCTGCTGGCTTCGTGGAGCATTTATTACTCTATCTGGCGGCTCCACGGCAAGGAAGATTCCTCCTCTCGGTAACCATTCAGCTCTGTGTACAGTCCCTGCTGGCTTCGTGGAGCCTTTATCACTCTATCTGGCGGCTCCACGGCAAGGGCGATTCCTCCTCTCGGTAACCATTCAGCTCATTGTACAGGCCCTGCTGGCTTCGTGGAGCCTTTATCACTCTATCTGGCATCTCCACGGCTAGGGCGATTCCTCCTCTCGGTAACAATTCAGCTCATTGTACAGACCCTGCTGGCTTCGTGAAGCCTTCATCACTCTATCTGTCGGCTCCACGGCAAGGGCGATTCCTCCTCTCGGTGACCATTCAGCTCATTGTACAGGCCCTGCTGGCTTCGTGGAGCATTTATCACTCTATCTGTCGGCTCCACGGCAAGGGCGATTCCTCCTCTCGGTAACCATTCAGCTCATTGAACAGGCCCTGCTGGCTTCGTGGAGCCTTTATCACTCTATCTGGCGGCTCCACGGCAAGGGCGATTCCTCCTCTCGGTAACCATTCAGCTCTGTGTACAGTCTCTGCTGGCTTCGTTAAGCCTTTACCACTCTATCTGGCGGCTCCACGGCAAGGGCGATTCCTCCTCTTGGTAACCATTCAGCTCTGTGTACAGTCCCTGCTGGCTTCGTGGAGCCTTCATCACTCTATCTGGCGGCTCCACAGCAAGGGCGATTCCTCCTCTCCGTAACCATTCAGCTCATTGTACAGGCCCTGCTGGCTTTGTGGTGCATTTATCACATTTATCTGGCGGCTCCACGGCATGGGCGATTCCTCCTCTCGGTAACCATTCAGCTCTGTGTACAGTCCCTGCTGGCTTCGTGGAGCCTTCATCACTCTATCTGGCGGCTCCACGGCAAGGGCGATTCCTCCTCTCGGTAACCATTTGACTCATTGTACAGGCCCTGCTGGCTTCGTGGAGCATTCATCACTCTATCTGGTAGCTCCACGGCAAGGGCGATTCCTCCTCTCGGTAACCATTCAGCTCATTGTACAGGCCCTGCTGGCTTTGTGGAGCCTTTATCACTGTATCTGGCGGCTCCATGGCAGAGCGATTCCTATCGGTAACCATTCAGCTCATTGAACAGGCCCTGCTGGCTTCGTGGAGCATTTATCACTCTATCTGGAGGCTCCAAGGGCGATTCCTCATATCGGTAACCATTCGGCTCATTGAATAAGCCCTGCTGGCCTCGTGGTGCCTTTATCACTCTATCTGGAGGCTGCACGGCAAGTGTGATTCCTCCTCTCGGTAACCATTCAGCTCATTGTACAGGCCCTGCTGGCTTTGTGGAGCCTTTATCACTCTATCTGGCGGCTCCATGGCAGAGCGATTCCTATCGGTAACCATTCAGCTCATTGAACAGGCCCTGCTGGCTTCGTGGAGCATTTATCACTCTATCTGGAGGCTCCAAGGGCGATTCGTCATATCGGTGACCATTCGGCTCATTGAATAAGCCCTGCTGGCCTCGTGGTGCCTTTATCACTCTATCTGGAGGCTGCACGGCAAGTGTGATTCCTCCTCTCGGTAACCATTCAGCTCATTGAACAGGCCCTGCTGGCTTCGTGGTGCCTTTATCAGTCTGTGTGACAGTGAGGTTCTTGAGTTTGATTGATTGATTGATTAGTGATTCCGGGGGCTTCTACATCGGAGGTCATTACTCTCGTAAGTTTAGTGTATGGTTTTATTTCGGGAGGTGGCGGTACTTTCCCCCGATGGATGGCGAGATACGATGCCGTCGTACCTAATGGCTAACGAGGTTTCCCGCATCGAGGTATCTCCCACCAGTGGGGCATCATCCCAGCCGGTAGAAGCTCTGAGTTCCCGATCGGTCTCCGGCATGCCTGTTAGTGTTGTGAATGTAAGTGTGTGTGTGTGTAAGTAAGGGAGGATAGGACGAGGATGAGGAAGGACAGATTGCGCGCGGACCGTGGCCCGTTTGGTAGGGTACTGCTCCGGCATTCGCCTGGTTTAGATCGGAGACCACACGGTAAATTCCTGATCAGAGCAGCCGGCCTCTAGAATTCTCCACTAGACAGCGGCTGAATTAGACCAGGCTGTGTTCAAAATCCTGCAACTGTCGGGGCTCGATCTCTAAGATCACATCAGAGGTACAGCAGTGACATTAATATTGATGCCCAAAGCCGCTCCAGAGTTCGACTCTGTTGATTAAGGACTTTCGGCATTCATTTCGGTTGAATTCAAGTGTGCGATTCAGGGCAAGACAACCCAAGCCTGTAAACACTAAGGCTTTGCATTCGAAATCTGTTTGAGACGTGAATATTTGAAGTTACTTGTAACTCTCAAAAATATAATATAATATAATTTTTTAACGACTTAACTGTATACCTTGTTCTTTGAATGAAATTCCTAAAATGGAGAGACTTGAAACCTTTGGGTAATTAACTGATATTACGAGTACTTGTAGTAGTGTGTAAGTTTTAGACGTCATGTCTAATACACGATCTGAGAAATTCTTTTATTAAAGAAATAACAGATACAGTTGTTGCCCAGGAGCTACATGAAATTATTTTTAATTCCTGTATAGTTTTTATTTGAATTTGTTTTGAATAGGATGCTATTAATAAACATACGAAAATAAATTTGATAGGCCAAATCAGAAACTATCACACTGTACTCTTTAACAAAGAGGGAACAATAGATGTTACCAGTTATATTATTATAAGCGAGCATTCATTTACATTATCATTCTTACTGCTGAATTATAAAATTCGTTAACCTAAGAATCTGTACGTTTTCGGGTTTATTACTCTGCGATTACTACGTGATATCAGTTACTATGTGATATCAGCGATGGTATGTGTAAACGGGACGTGTTTCATTGAACTTCAGTTCTTTCATAACTTGCGCTCAAAAAAATCAAGCATGAGGGTTTGACTCAATAATTGGATTCGTTGCTGTAGTAAGTAGACATTTTTACTAACTCTAGGGCATCTATTACTCCCATTTAATTTTCAATCGGCAGTTTTTGCAAAAATCAAAACGAGGTGCCAAATTTCCAACGATTTATCACATACTACAAAGTTCTTAAACCGCATTCTAACAAGTTATTAAAACTGTGGTTTTCTAATCAGTGTCACATTTTTTGTTGGAAACCCGATCTAATTTACAACGTCCGGGTGATGTTTAGCGTGAATAAAATTGAAAAGCACCTTATTTGTATACTTCACCTGTTTTTGTTGCAAAACGAACAGTATTATTACAATGAATTACCGGTCTCGTTTTCGCTCCCAGTTCTGTATGTGGGGGCCGTGCGCGCTAAGGCAAGTTGTGTGGCGCGGCGACTGAGAACACGGCCCGGTAGTAGGCGCACTCTCGCGGCAGCGCCGCGAAGCTTCTCGGCCGCGTAACGGCCGGCTCGCCCGGCGGGAGAGGCCGCGACCCGCCGCTCAGTGTGGGCAACAGCGCCCGAACCTGTGACTGCAGGCCGGCCTGGCCCCACGCACTAACGAACATTCGTAGCCGAAAGTTCAGCTGAGACTGAGTATTTATATTGAACGTCACTTAAGGAAAATTTTAGTATCTGACTCTATGATAAAAAAAGCGTTTTATTTTCATTTTTATCTACTTATCGTTAAAAAAACATGTAATGAATGGGGAAGAAATGTACTCTGCGCAGTTTCCTTGAGATCCAGACTCCGTTAAAAAATGTTACTTTAGCCTGACAGTATTTCTTTTTTCTAGACGAAAAAGAGACTGAACCAAGCATGTATTTGAGATGGCTGAAATATTTGTTCTTAGAGTTTAGAAAATTATCCAATTGAGCGTATGTAATTGGATTTAAAAACTATATATTGCAATGTAAGATGCAAAGTTTGTAAAATGTAGAATATGTATGATGTACATTTTTAAGATGTAAATGATGAAGAAGTAACATTATGAGAGGTAGGAACTTAAGGACTTGTCCTATGTTGCAACTTTGGCTTCGCAAACGACACTGTGTAGTAGCCAATTGAAATAGTAACCATATGAAAATGGAAATAATCCATATGTATGAACCATGCGTTCCTCTGGTTGAAATTGTGGATCATTGAAAAATAGCGATCCACCAAGCCCTTACTTCAGCATTAGTGAAGCAAGCCTGCCTTCAAACTAATTATAATAATTGCCACTTAAACCTGGAACAAAATAATCCGTCATTACAGGACTAATTATTTAACTTTCTGTAGTTTTTGAAATTATGTAAAGTTAACAGAAAATTAAATTACAGGAATGATCCTTTAAATACAAAATATACATATTGAACGCATACATATTGGAGGTCATTTCGCGTCAGTTACTTTAATGCGTAATTCAATTACTTAAGTGCTTAATGACTCCACAAAATTAATGCTTCGAATGTTTAAACACAAAGCTGCCAGACACGAATAAATAGGAGTAAAATACAGGTTGACAAAATCTTAGGTTCGTCTTTTTCACGGTGTAATTTCTTTAGAAACTGGACTTTGCAAAATATATTAGAAAGAATAAGATGATTTCGTAAACATGTAACCCTTTTTGCTTCAACTTACGTTTGGTCTATTAAAACTGTCTATGCAGTCACTCTGCAGCAACACCACTGGTTCGAATAATTTTTTTCTTCTTTATTTATTAAGGTCGCATAAAATTCTAGGTCATGAGCGACCACATAGTTCGTGCATAAGATGAACAATAATTGTAAAGAAAAACACGATAAACTTACAAATATTACAAAATGGTAAAAATCTTTTGGACAAATCTTTTTACATCAATATATGATCACAATATAATGATACAATGAATTGATACTTAATATTCAGCTTAATAAGAAAGGAAGAATCAAAAGAAACACTTGCTATAAACATCATATTCCTGGAATATTTGATGTATATTTTAATTAATATAGCTTACTTGCATTTTATTATTCTCAACAATTTTTCCCTATTTTTGTAGACAATGTTCAAATGTACATTTTATGAGATATTTCACATTTAGTCTTATTAGGAATTCCTGAAATTTAGTATCTGAGGCTAAGTAACTTATCCAATATTAATTGTAATTTGGAATACACAGCTTTTATTAAACTACCACTGGTTCGAATACTTGCCATCTGCACTCATACAATGTTTCAGTTTGAATATGTTCCATACCGTATTTGAGGTATTTGCCAAAGAATAGATGTAGGTAAAGAAAATACTCGTGGTCGAATACGAATATTGGAAGTTCTTGACCTCTCTTAGTATCTAATATTATGTATATGACCGTCATAAGTTTATTCTGTTACATTAGATACGGTGCCTTTAATTTCTTAGATAATCCTCTTAAATTTATTTGTATTTATTTATAAATTCATTTAATGATTAATTAATAAATTACTTTAATTTAGAGATTATTATTTATTTGTTAATTAAAGATTTACAAAACAAGATAACTCTCTTAATTTTATTGGTTCTCGAGTCGAACCAACAAACCAAGCAAATTAAAAGATTCGGGTTTAATACACATCTCCCAGTCACGGCTTCTCTTACATTTATGATTGTTCACACAGGTGATTATTGCAGTTTATTTCTAATCAATGTCAAATTGAACAATTCTGCAGTTTAAATTTTATGTTCTATCTAGATAAAACTTTTGAAATTCTCCGTCTCTGGCCAAACGGAGAGAAAGGACTGGACACCCAAGGTTTTTTAGGAAGCTAGGTTCGCAGCTTTGGTATTTTTACAAACGTAAGCTTAAATTCCATCTTTTATGTTTTAATAAACTTTCACTTTATGAATAGACCTAGGATTAAAGTTAATTAATGCCCAGAGCACAGTTTTTACACACTAGTTTATTTTTATATTTTTTCTCTCTGCTGAATCTGAAGACAGATGTTCTTGGATATTATTATTTTCTATTGGTATCTATTATAAATATTCGAATTAAAAATATCTTAATTATAGTTTAACTCTAAAATTATGATGAATTGAATAATCTTCGGCAAGACCAAATTGATATAAAAATGTTTGTAAAGCTAGAAGTTGTTGATTACATTCATCCCACCTGAATGAAATGCAATCAGTGTGAAGGATGCAAGCGTGAAATCTAACTCACCCAAAAGGTTCAAATATTTACAAAGTTCATGTAGAATTCTTTACTGCATGTTCGTTTGTAAAAAAAAAATTAGAAAAGTAACGTCTACTATCAGCTCATAATTTACATTTTTTAATTAATTTTGAGTTTTTTCTATTAAATTCTCAATATAATATTTTAACAAAATATTTGCTCATCATTATACAGGGAGGCTAGTTAATTTTAGTAAGCAGATCCATACATAAAACTCTCTTAGATGACATCGTGTGCACATATTGTACAATTGCTGCTCGTAATTCAACAGTATAATGTGTTTTCCTTTAGCAACCTCTGATTTGATGTCACTAAAAATATTTATAGCAGTGTAAAGCCTTGTGGCCAATAAATAAAATTCATGCATACCTTTATTTGCGAAACGCATTCAAATGAATGTATGAAAGGTGGAACACCGCTGTTTAATAATATTTGCATAAATAAAAGCACCTAAAAATTTGAGTTTGCAAAAGGCCTTAATAATATTCAGATAAGTGAACGGCGCAAACAGGCGAAAAAATAATTGTTTGCTCATTAAAAAACTGGTGGGCCAGAAGTTGCAACAGAAAAAAATGATTCATATGGAACGTTATTATAGAGGCTATAATGGTAATAATAATAATATTAATAATATTAATATTAATAATATTAATAATATTAATAATATTAATAATATTAATAATATTAATAATATTAATAATATTAATAATATTAATAATATTAATAATATTAATAATAACGCCTTTTGGCGCTTTTTTTCAATCGCTACATTGTTGAGAAGCAATATTCTATTATACAAACATTATTTTTTGTTTGATTCCTTCTTTCATTCTTCTTGTTCTTTTTTTTAAGCTCAAACCACTTGCCCCTAGGATGGTCAATTCGAGACCTCCACCCAAAACAATATTAATAATAATAATAATAATAATAATAATAATAATAATAATAATAATAATAATAATAATAATAATAATAATAATAATAATAATAATAATAATAATAATAATAATAATTGAGAGTTAATGGCGCTATTTTTCAATCGCTACATCGTCGAGAAGCAATTCTCTATTATGCTAGCATTGTTTTTTATTTGTTTCCTTGCATTCTTTCTTTCTTTTTCTTTTTTCTTTCAAGTTCAAATTTTTTTAAAGTAAATTATACTGTAAATAAGCATAACTACTAAAAAGAGAAAGTAGTGATGTTAGATGTTGGGAATATTGTTTCTCGGTGCAATAATGATATTACCTACGATTGGTTGTTACAAACAAATAAATATTAGCAGTTTATTTCAGTGCCAGCTGTAATTAATTTTAACCATGAAATTAGGCTTTTCAACGGTTCATTCGTTTGAAGTTTCAAATGCTAAAATTTCCGACAATTCCTCGAATTGTTTCAAATTCATTTCTATTTCCATTCAGCCTCTTTTCTCTTTAAAAATCTCCCACAATTTTTGTTTTCTGATTATCTACTGAAATTATTAAACAGGAAAATTAACTTTTTGTAATGTAATTAACAGTAATTTCTTTCTTTGATTATAAATTCCTTCGAATTATTTCCACTTCTCTCTGATTCAACTCTGTAAAACTCTTAACACTTTTTAAAACGAGATAAAAATCTACAAATTGTTACTGAAAAATGTCCAGCCTTTTTGGTTGTGAATCAGAAAAGTTTTTATTTGTTGTCAAGTATTAATCTGTATACAGGCAATGAGAAATAAATGTGAATAAGTGTATGTGAAGTGAAGTGAAGTGCAGTTTTTAGCCATGGTGTTGGATGAATGGAAAGAAATTAAATGAAATAAACAGAAAATAACAATGGACTCTGTTAAAGAAAAAGGGAATCGAAAAGGATTTCTATCCCCATTCTTCGGAGCTATTTGCATAATAATTCTATGTCCTTATTTAAATTTCCACAAACTTTTGTTTCGGACACATATTTCACACATATTTTCTCGAGCCAGAAATGTTAGACAAGTAAACGTCCTTCTTCGAACATAACTAAAAGGGAATATTATTTACTTTGTTTTGTACTCTACACTGTACTTTTGGAGTACCTGATGATTGAGACTTGAGCAAATCTTTTTTTTCTAAATATATACTTGTTTGTTTCTGCTGGTCATATTATAGTGTCCGTGACTTGCGTATTCCAACATTCCTTCCTTAGAACCTCTTTTTGATAATTAAAACACTTTTTGTATAGGGGATGGCATGAGATCAACCACTAGGTTTGCGACTCGAGCTCCCAACGTTTCAACTTTTTACTTTGCATTAGAAAACAGTTCAAATCCGTATATCTTCCCTTTCTAGGTTGAACATTCAAATAGTTTGCATTTGGAGGTAAAGTTTGTACAAATTGATACGTACCTCTACGCTTCGTACGTCTAAAAATTGAAATTATTGAAGGCGTTGTCATTGTCAACAATATTATTGTAATAATAATATTGTTGACAATGACAATGACAATGACAACGCCTTCAATAATTTCAATTATGTGAATGTCAACTACTACTCACCACTGAATCAATACGTCTAAAAATGCCAAAACTTTGTATTAGTTTAGAAAATGTCTCTGTCTTTTATATCCACCAACTTTTGTTTCTGGTAAGATAATTGTAGAAATTGTTTCAGATGCTCTCTACGCTGTAAATACGTCCAGAAACACCTTTCGTTTTAGGTTAGAAATGTCTATAAATACAACTTCTCCCTCTGCTTCATACAAAACCCAGCACTTCCAACAACTTTTGTTTCGGCGAGGCTGTTCGGTGGGCTGCTGATTGACACTTGGACAAATCGATTTTCTAAACAGAGACACGTTTGCTCCTCGGAGTCACAGTGTGAGAGGTCTGCGTGACTTGCATAGCCCTAGCGGCTGCGCGCCGTTGTTGTTCTCCCCCGTGGACAATCGCTTCACCTTGCTCCTGCGCGTGACAATTGAAAAAAAGAAATGCGGCTTGCGTTCCCTTATTTATTGTTCCCGTGAGCAAGCGCAACTATTCCAACTGAATGAACGCGATCTGGCATGTGCTTTCTGCTCTCGTAAGCCGCACGTTAAGGAAATGCAAAACTCAACAGTAGAATAGTATATTTTTTTTATTATTTGAGGAGTGATAGAAGTATAAAATAATTTTCTTTATTCTTGGAAATATTAACTACTGAAAAAAATCAATATTCTTATTTTAGAAGTAATACTTTAAGTGGTATTAATAATATACTTATTTTATAAGTGTTGCTTTAATTTCGTTTCACTTGATAGTTGACGTATTTTATTCTACTTCTTATTAGTATTCTATTAATGAGACGTTTTGATAAGTTACAAGAATCAATTTGTTCTTGCCTAAGGCAAGTTCGTTGTAACAGAAAGTCGCGATGACATTCAGTTTCTTTACTTAAACAATTGAATGAAAAAGGCATTGGCAAAATAATTGGTTTGAAAATACGAACATCAGTTATAAATACATTCATTGTAAATTACATGTTAATACAGTACTGATCGACCAGAAAAATAACAAAGAAATTTTTTTTAAAAAAAAGAGCAACTAGTGTTTTCATGCAACTAGTGTTCTATGCATTTCATGCATAGAACGACGAATATAAATTGTATGTAAATGCTGCATAATTATTCAAAGAATTGGATGATTTTATTACAGCAAATTGCTGGTTACTACCTTCGGGGGGCATCAGACGCTGGGCAATTACCCTGTCTACATGCAATGTTCGTGGGAAATTGTGACATTCACTTTCAAATTAACCTACCTTCATATTCACATTTACTTCCTAGAACCTAGTGCACTATAACACAGAAGGCATAAAATCAACGATTCTATTGCAGTAGCATGAAAATTGTGTAGAGTTCAGAGTCTTGAACAAAAATATTCTGAAGTTAAATTAATGAAATATATAAACTTTTTGCATTCCCACATTCATTTTCGTATATTTTTCCTGTTATTCCTGTTTTTCTTTTCACTTTCTTCCAGATCGCTTTCTTTCCGTTTTCTTCGGAAATGATTTACAAATATAGTGAAGTCAATGATTTAAAATTAGTAGTTCGTAATATTTATTTAAAATATTTAATATCCTGTACAAATAAGCAGGTAATATTTCAACTTTTATTTGTGTTTTCGCTTTTTAAAATGTTGCCCATATCGGTTTAGCGACATTTAAAATTACAAACCAATTGACAAACGTAATCCATAGTATTAAAAAATTTTTTAAGAATTCCGGAATATTATTCTTTGAACTCTGAAAATATTGAAAGAATTTGTTAGTTCACGGGAATTATGAAGTTCGGGTTGTCACGATTAGTACCCTCCAAATGCTGTATTTGTAGTGTGATGTTTACGCTTCTCTTCTATTGTGTTAAAACTAATTTATTAAATTTTACTTCCAACTTAACTATGAGTTCGAAATACAACATATTACTCCTTCCCTTTTGCATGTGGACGTGTAATTCTATACGGAATCACGATTTCTGGAAGTTCTATTTATTGAAACCAATTATAAGATTGATGTCAACTACTATAAATTATCAGCCTTTTTCAATAATAAACATTTAACACTTTATATATGTATATATATATGCACACATATGCATACACGTGACTTTATTGGGAGGATCAGTATTTCTATTCTGAGTCTAATTTAATTTAGTTCATTAAGTCCATTTTATCCCGCGAGTCTTCCGTCCAAAACCGCCAAGTCACTACTGCCTTACCAATCTCAGCTACAGGGATCAGCTAATTATTATTATTATTATTATTATTATTATTATTATTATTAAAGCAAACATTCTCTGTTATTCGAAAACATAATTTTCTATTGGAAGATATTTTGTAAGTTTTATCGGGAATTCCAGCTTATAGCAACCCCTTCCAGCCAATGGAATAGCAAACACATCAAGAGGTGGCGTATTCGATGCACGGTGATCGCAGCTTCGCCGCATCGGTAGCGCAGCTGGCAGCTATAGAGCACCTGAAATTTCCACCCTTAAAAGCCGCTCAAACGTTCTTCAGTGATCGAAAGGAGAAAAGTCTTCGCAATATTCCGTAAACGGCGTCGACGGCGGCGGTTCGGGCCAAGAGAGCCCCGTTTACTTTGGCCGCGAGATACGTCAATATGGTCCAGAAATACTGCCCTGGCTCCCAGCCAGGCGATTGAGGAAGTCTACGCCGCATTCGAGAGGACGGCGGTGGCGGGGGCGGTGAGGGCGGGGGTGTCAAGGCAAAGGAAGGAGCAGCCAAGGAGTGCCACAGGGGCGGCGGGGCGGACGAAATAAGAGGAGCAGACCACGAGGCAAGAATATGGAATGAAGCGAGGGAAATTAGATGGGAAAAGCAGCAGCCTCCGCCCCCTCCCCCGAATCTACCCCTCCCCAGCCACCACCACACGTAACCACTCCCACCCTCGTGGACATCGCCACCGAAATAATCCTAGACAACTCCACTGTCAACAACGCCACCACCATCACTACCGCCACCGACAACACCACCATCACCACCGCCGCCGCCGCCGCCACCGCCACTGCTACTGTTACTGCCACCGCCACCGACTACACCATCGCCACTGTCAACACGACCGCCACCGACTACACCATCGCCACTGTCAACACGACCGCCACCTCCAACACCACCGCCACCTCTACCGCCACCGCCACCGCCACCACCACCACCACCACCACCACCGCCACCGCCACCACCACCGTCACCGTCACCGTCACCGTCACCGCCACCGCCACCGCCACCGCCACCGTCACTGCCACCATTGCCGCCGCCACCGCCACTGCCCCACCGCCACCGCCACCGCCCCACCGCCACCGCCACCGCCCCACCGCCACCGCCACCGCCCTACTGCCACATCACTGCCACCGCCACTGCCACCGCCACACGCCACCGCCACGTCCACCGCCACCGCCACCGCCACCGCCACCGCCACCGCCACCGCCACCGCCACCGCCACCGCCACCGCCACCGTCACCGTCACCGCCACCGCCACCGCCACCGTCACCGCCACCGCCACCGCCACCGTCACCGCCACCGCCACCGTCACCGCCACCGTCACCGCCACCGCCACCGCCACCGCCACCGTCACCGTCACCGTCACCGCCACCGCCACCGCCACCGCCACCGCCACCGCCACCGCCACCGCCACCGCCACCGCCACTGCCACCGCCACCCCCACCGCCATCACTTCCACCACCCCCAACACTACCACCACCGCCGCCAACACCACCGCCACCGCTAATATCAACGCCAACGTCAACACCAACGCCATCACCAACTCCACTGCCATCGCCAACACCACCATCGCCACCCCCGCCACTGCCAATATCATTACCACCGTCATCACCATCTCCATTTCCCGTCGCCACCCACCAAAAAGAGAGAGGGGAAAGCGGAAAGTGTAATGAAATAGCGCTAATGAGATGTGGGAGCTCCGAAGGGTAGCGGGTAAGGGGAAGATATGAAGGAGGAGCCGCGAATACAAAACAGAAGAGCGGGGAAAGGGCCTAACGATAACGCGATAACAAGGGGAAGGCGCCGCGCGGGGAATGCTAATG
The DNA here is from genome assembly GCA_011170035.1 of Teleogryllus occipitalis. Taxonomy (NCBI): domain Eukaryota; kingdom Metazoa; phylum Arthropoda; class Insecta; order Orthoptera; family Gryllidae; genus Teleogryllus; species Teleogryllus occipitalis. The sequence goes on from BLKR01006429.1 coordinate 27,988, forward strand.
GAAGGCAAACGGCGACGCAGAGCGCGTGGAATTCGTCTGCCGCGATGCAGTAATCGTTTTTAAAGCACAGGATTTCCTCGTGCGTGTTTTGACGCGCTCCGACCGAGGCTGTAGAATACGTGGAGTAAATTCGTTGTGTCTTACCCCGAGCGATTTGCTCTCAATATCTCTCGCAGTCTAACGTTTATTCTGTTGTGACTCTATGCATCCATATGAAACTATGGGGTAATAATGGATTGCCATTGATCAGTAATAATGGATTGCCATTGATCATGTGGTGTAAATGGCTTTTGGTGTGACGTGGTGGGCCTGAAAAATGGTGAAGCAATTCTAATACAAAGTGTAACGTCTTCTAGTTGCCACCACCCGGGCCTGAAAAATGGTGAAGCCATTCTAATACAAAGTGTAACGTCTTCTAGTTGCCACCACCCGGGCCTGAAAAATGGTGAAGCCATTCTAATACAAAGTGCAACGTCTTCTAGTTGCCACCACCCGGTTAATTTTAGGAAAACGTTTTCTTTTTATTAACATTTACATGAATTTCACTCGCTTCCTTCAAGTAAAGTATTTGGTAAGAGCATCCAGAGAACTGTATGTGACTCACTACAGTTGGAAATGAAACACATTTCATTGCATAATCGACTTTCACTTCACTTTGGACTTTATGAGCTTGTCAAATTTGCGGCCATCCATTTGGAGACTAACAGGAATTATGTTTTTTAATAAATGTGTTTCCGAAATCAGACCTCGCCCGCACACAGATGAGTGGAGCCTAAAACAAGAGAAGGGCTAACTACATTATTAGGCCCCTCTGTCACCCACTTTCCATGAAATTTATTTACAAATGACTTATTTTGATAGTAAATAAAATATCTTAATACTATAAGAAGGAAGTAACGTTTTGATACAATTAATAAATTCGACTGGTTTTATGATGAACCAATTTCAGGTTTGCTAGATGGGTAGGGTAAGGGCTTCTTCTGTAAATGTGTCTTAATTACCCAAATTAAAACATGAATTACCCATGTTAAAACATGAATTGATCATATGTACGGAAATAAAATATTTTATTGCTAATGCCTATAGGGTCCCTTTCGAAATTTTCAGTTGGGCACCGCGCCCCTGCTCCATTCTCCGCACACGTTATTTGCGAGTGGACTAAACAGAATTACATAATAAATGCAATTCGCAGAATGTTCTTAAACTGAAGAACTGTGACTTCACACTTTTGAATCTTACAAATATCAATAGAAAAGGGAAGTTAAAATGAATTAAACATGGAAAAACAAAGCATAAACTTAATTATATGTGGGCTGATTCACAAGCCATAGCAAAAATTGTTTCCCTCGTGAATGGGGAACAAAAAGAAAATTCTACGAAATACATTAAAATTGCGTTTTTTTTGTTTTTTTAAATATTAAACATTTAATATCTTAGTAGGGAACAATACATAATTTCCAAACTTAAAAACAAGAAATCACCAGGCTTAGATTTAATTCCTAATATTGTAATTAAACATTTACCATATCCCATCCTCAGTTCACTAACAGCTATATATAATGCATGTTTCAGACTTAACTACTTTCCAAACTCCTGGAAAACTGCACTTATTCTGCCAATTCCTAAACCCAACATAGATCAAACTAAACCTGAAAATTTCAGACCAATTAGTTTGCTGCCAAATTTTTCAAAAATCTTTGAAAGGGCAATTTTAACCAGGATTAATAACTTTTTAAATCAAAATAATATTCTTCCTAGTAGTCAATTTGGTTTCAGACATAACCATTCTACTACGCATCAATTGTTACGTTTAACAGATTATATTGCCACCAATTTCCAAAAATTACGTCATACTCTTGCTATATTTCTAGATGTTAAAAAAGCATTTGATAAAATCTGGCATGATGGATTACTTTTTAAATAGAGAAATATTGGTTTCCCAAATTACTTACAAAATATAATAAAATCCTTTTTAGTTAATCGAAGATTCAAAGTTCAAATAAATAACACTCTCTCAACTGATCACAATATACAAGCTCGACTTCCCCAAGGATCTCCTTTATCACCTATGGTTTTTAATGTTTTTATTTCTGATATGCCTTACCTCTTACACTCAGATATTGCCTTATTTGCGGACGACACTGCAATATTTACCACTCATAGTGATCTTCTTTTAGGTAGAGACAATCTCCAAGATGACCTAAATCTCCTCATGTCTTGGTTCAATGATTGGCAAATAAAAGTAAATCACCAAAAATCTCAAGTAAAAATTTTCTCCTTAAAACGGAT
>BLKR01006429.1:30376-57522 GCA_011170035.1 Teleogryllus occipitalis
CTTGGCGTGACTTCTTCTGTGCCACGTATTCGCCTACTGCCAAACCCAGTTATCCACTCTCTCATCTCCTCACGAACTTTCTCGATCTCGGTCCCATTTGTTCTTCGTTCTTGTTCGGGTGCACCCGCTCGCCAGTTCGTTTATTCACAGCTTCTAACATTTACTCCACTAGATTTTCTAGTACTCTACCAACCCTCGCTCCTTCTTCTCTCTCCTTTTCTTCCTATGTGCCTCCATTTCCTCTTGTACCCAAAATCTTTTTAGGCTTCTCCACCCACTTCTTCATTCATCCCCCTTCTTATCTTCCCTTCTCCATTCTCTCTGGTATTTTCTTTGAGACCTTACTTTTCGCTCTTGCAACCGTTCTCCGCAATCCCGTCCATTCTCTTTATCCAATCTCTGATTGCCCTCTACCGTCATTATTCTTGCCATTTCTCAACTGTTGCCTTCTCATCCTTCATAAATAACGCAGGCACTTACATCTCCACTGTTCTATGTGTTGCGTCCTCCTATCCCTCTTTCTCCACTTATCTCCTTGTCGACCTGCTCAAACTCTTCCCTTCTTTTCTTTAAGGTCCCTGTGTTGATTTCCTGGCATCTATTTCATTTAACTGTCAACCACGCGAGTTAAGTCCTCTGCGACGAATACACGTATCCTTTTACCATCTGAATTTCCTTAGTTTTTCAATGCATGATAATAATTGCAATTGTCGACAGTCGTAATTTAGAAACAATAATATAATAAATAAATGTGAAAGAAACTGCTGTGTTGCTGATAGTTGTTGCATGCTGTGTATTGCTCATCTCAAAATGCTTCTGATAGTTTATAAAATGTTTTTTTCACTAATTCACTTTTTTATCATCATACGTTTTCTCTTTGTAAAATTTTAAATCTAGCTTGAGTTATTTTGTATTATTGGGTTTGAATAAAGAACGTATTATTATTTGATATAAGGACTACTTGCAAAGCACGGAATAATAAATACGCTTCGTAATTGACAGTTTTTAGTAAAATATATGTGTATTTTAAGTAAATGCAAAACATAATAATCTACAAAGTTTTAAAGAAAAATCTACTGGAAAAATAGAAAAAGGAAGAATATAAAAATAAGATGGGACGTGTAATCTAATAATTAATCAATATATTTTAAATACATGTTATCATTTAAAACTGACTTATCTGCATATTATTTGTAAATTTTAGTGTATTTTTACCTAGAATGTTGACACAGACTATTTTAATACAATTAACACAAGAAGCGAAGTAGTCCATCTAGAGGCATGAATACGTGTTCGTTCATTCTCGCAATACAACGACACATTAAAGATAAAGATTTAACAATAAGTGTTCAAGGTGGAGTCGTGAGTATATTTCTGCTGTTGAATATACAAGTAGCACTCGAATGGCCTTCTTATCCGGTCTCTGAAATCTTCCTATGATACATGATCGTAGTATACTTTCGGGGAACATCGGTGACGCAACCAACACATAGTAGGTGTTGGAACACTGTTGTAAGACGTACTGTGGTATGTCTGTGGGCCTACACAAAACAAGGGAAGACGTCACTTTCGAAACCTAACAGTAGGTGAAAAACAATCCTTCCTGGTAAGAACAGACGTTTGCACTAGAAAACTATCCACAAAACTCTATAATAAAGAATCAAATAAACTTCAGATTGAAAAACACATAACCACTACACCCTACACATTAAAATTATGAATTCACTGATTGTAAATATTTAGTTATGCAATGGGAATAGGCATTGAAATAATTCGTATTACGAAACTGATCTTCGTTTCGTAAAGTTGACTTTCGACAATCAAAGTGAATAAAAAAGACGATTCTTTGAATATTGATCATCGAATACAAACTTACTTGCTCTGTAAAGTCGTTCAATATAAGTCGTAACTTGGAAGTCAGAAAGTATAAAATTCACAAGGAATAGTAGATCATTGATCAATATAAAATGTGCTGGCATTCGTGTTGGATTGTATGTAAGGAGGTTTTGCATGTTCATATAAGTAATACTGCCACTACTATGACGATTACTATATGACTTCATAGAACTGCATGACTTCTCATTCGCTCTCCAAAATCATAGAATTAGAAATCAAACCCCTCTCACAATGTCCCACCTTTGCCATTTGCCCCCTCGTCTAAACACGTACACAAAGTTGTATTTGCTGTCAGCCAATCTAATGTACATCCTCATGCCTAGTCATTAAAGTGGACATCTTGCCGTACCATCTCATTTCTCTTCACGTCGTCTCCCTCTCATTTCTGTGTCAGCCTCTCTTATTCCTATCTGTCAGGAAGATAGTTAATTTATATTTGCATTTGCATTCACATGGGATGGTCCCTGTTCGAGAAGCATAGAGCCACAATATTATTTTTTCTGTGTTTTATTGACATACACATGCATGAGTATGCATCGGGTGACGGACGATGTCTGAAAGCAAAGGACATCTCATCGTGCCAAAGAGCTCAACGTCATCGAGAAGTCAATCACTCAGTCAAGGTACTATCGAGACTACAAATGTTGCACGTTTCCATTTTTATTTTCGTTACGTTCTCCTGGGAACTGAAAGGAGGGCGTTTTCGCAGGAAGAAGAGGAAAGTTCGAGCTAAAGAATATTCATATATAAAGTTTGCATTTTTGTTTCAGGTTTTACCAAGAAAACATTTCAATTCGAGGATAATTCAGTTATCAATGCTAAAATACCCTGATAGCATAATACCAGATCTACGAATTGTACGCAATGAGCGAAATGAAATTCAGCAAGCCTATAAAAAGTTGTGGAAAAATTGGTCATTGCTACTTCATTTGTCAAGTATTGTTTTGTACAAGTATTGTCTTCCTGTATTGTCCAATTAACAAAAGAAATGAAAGTGAAAAAACATTAGGATTCTGTAAAAAAATATTTTTGTTTCTAAAGTTGCCATTTCAAACTTGTAATTTATTTCGCATTAAGTTGTGTAAGTCCTTTCAGTGACATCTCCTTTTGGCCCACAACAAGTAATTTCGACTTCCAATCTTTGTATCTCCTCTAGGCTACACCTTTTATTTTCTCTGTGCATGCTCAGGGACGATGACTGTCCTTTTAAACGTTTTGAATAGTTTTTTTTTAATTCGTTGCGCCCTTAATCCAACTTATCGACGCAACGCGTCTCTTCGCCGCTGGTCGAGAGTTGAGCGCGGTTCTTTCTCTGGGAGCTTGTGTTTCACGAGTTTAAGTTTAAAGTTAGGCTCAGTTATTTTGAAAATTAAAGTTGTTGTCGATAAACATTTTTTTCAATTTTAGCGGCACAACTTAAATATTTATCTATGATGTGTGCAAAACATAACACACCAATATACAACTAATGTATCAGGAAACCAACGCTAAATGTTAGACCAGTAGGTGTCCTCTCCATGCAAGATTGTAATTTTGACAGCATATTTATTTATTGTTCTTGTTTTGAAGAGATTGTAAATTTACAGATTTAATAAAAAAATGTTAGTGGTTAAATATTAGTTTTTATTTTTTCTGATAAAATTTATCTCACTTAATTGTTTATGTTCTAATAAGAGATTTTTCTGTATCCACAATGATCATTATTCTACTTATTCTCACTAAGAAATCACAAAGTTTAGATGAAAGAAGGATACCTTCGGAACACATACTTCACCTAAAAATATTTCATCCTTAAAAACTAAATGATGTAGTATAAATAATTTAAACAATGTGTCCGTTTTTGTCTACTACTACAACCGGGTTTCTCTGACACGAGCATCGTATACCATTAAGTAAAAAAAATAGATTAATATACATAGTTGGCCCACTGTTTGCTCTTTTCTCCCAACTCCTTTAATGGCTTAATCGCTGATTTGATTACAAATGCTACCATTCCTCTAATATTTCCAGTTCATTTTCCCTCATATGAATGTTTGTGATTTTAAAATTAATATTGGTTATTTCCATTGCGGAAATATTAAAGCAGATATTCATCACAAACTGCTCATTGTTCGGCATTGTTGGTAATGATTCAACTACCAATGCTATATCCTAATTCTGCGACAGAAATTAGTCCTCAGACTAGCAAAGATCCTCTCTTCACATTGAACTAAAATAAATGATATACAGCTTTTGTTAAACGTCTTTCTTGTTTTCTTCATAAATTAATCAAACCTAGCTTTCCAATCTCATAAAATATGTAAGTTTTTTATTTCAGTTTAAATTTAGTCTGCATATGAACTTAATATTTTTCTTGACATGAGGAAGTCTCCTTATTTACACTTGCATTCCGAAGAAATGCTAAGACTACTCAAATAGAGTTCTAGGACTGCTCAAGGATTTGCGGTAAGCTGCCCGCGATGTACCGCTATAGTGGCGCGCGCGCGCGCGCCACTTGTTCATCACTAGACTAAAGCCGTCGCGCCCGAGCGCCTCTCTCTTCCACTCCCTTGCCGTCCAGTAAGGCTGACTCAACAAGGACCCAGTTACAGTGATGCCCGGCAGGTAAGCCCTGACCCAGGGCATGCCAAGAACGTCATTCATGTCATCCACTTGAGCAGCCCTGGAGCATTATTGATGTCACTGCAGTCCACTGATCGGGAGGTTCTAGGTTCGAGTCCCAATGGTGGCAGGATTTTCGACACTAGCTTGTAAGCTAGGTCGAATTCAGTCACTGCCTCGAAGAGAATTCTAGCGGCCGGCTGCTCTGAACGATACTTTTCTGTGGTTTCTACGATCAACACCAAAGGAAAGCAGGAGCAGTACTCTAACAAAGGGGTCACGGTCACGGGTCCCTTCCTTTTCCTTGTCCTCTCTTCACCCCTTACACACTTACACTTACATGCAGTACACTATCACACATCCCGGGAGACCACAGCTGGTGGGAGATTCTTGGTTGAGGGAAACCTCGTTAGCCGACGGTAGGTCGGCGTCGGATCTCACTGTCCTTCAGGGGAAGGTCGTCATCAACCCCCACTACACTTACGGGACTAATGACAGCAGTTGATGCCCGGAATCTAATCAATCAACTGAACAGCCCTGGTCACCAAACGTCCTACCGATGAAAAGCGTCATTTTAATGGCAATTTGGGTTCCATATCAATTTATTATGAGATAATCCAGAGGTACATTTTTTTCCACGTTGTTCTATTGTTGCTTACAATATATTCTGTTTTTCAAAACATGCAATGAGAATTGTTTCCTGAATTATGTGTGGAATTGACATATTACATTGTCATACCAGTTTTTAAACTCATTAATTCATTTGAAATTAAACAGCGTTTGTTTGTGTTGGGAATATTGCCGGTTGCGAAATTAAAATCAATGTATGATTGCTTTATTGAGTTTCAAATGATATAATTAGGTCACTATTTTTACACATACTTTTTTAAATATTTACACTCACATTTTTCAATGGATTCGGTTCAAGCAGCAGTGAATGGTATGTGATATCTAGTTATTGATAATCGGATTCTTTATCAAGTAATATGAAAGATTCTATTTTAGGTGACAATAAACGTTTATCGCGTTGAAATTCAGCACATCCAAATGTGGGTATATACCCCATCTATTTACCTATAAAACGCCATCCAACAGCCTCCATCTGGTTAGTCGCCGTGCGAGTCAACTGTGAGTGTCATTGCGGCTTCTAATTTGGAAAGTGGTGATCGAAACCTTTATTTAATTAGAGTGCCACCCTACGACTAAAGCAAACTTCCATCTAACCGACAAGTTCTATCCATGCTATTTTATAATTTACCAGAAATTAAATTGTCTCTAAGGGAAAGTACCAATTTAGTACTGCGCGAATGGTAAAGGTTAAAGAAAAACACCAGTCCATAATGTCCCCGCCAGAAAAATAATATAGACATTTGCCTCGTATATATCAAGTCCAATGAAGAGTAGAGTACAGAAAAATATGTAGTATGAAATGGCCAAGTATATACATAAATACGTGGAGAAAACGGTAAGAATAAGCAAGAATATGAAAATCAGACGTACTATGTAAAATCAAAAAAAAATTAAGTAAACTTAAACTGCACAACTGCCGTGATAAAATATTTTCAAACAAAAATATTTTTGCAATTTGAAATTGCATAAATAAAATTTTTATTAAGCTAATTTTAAAGATAAAGATATTGCTCTTCCTATTCTATTTAAGGATTTTTTTAAGAGTAGCACATTTTTAACTTCGGCTGCATTAGTGAGCAATGGTACACACGTAGAAATCTTATTGACCAGCAGAGAATTACAGCTCTCTTGGAAGTGCTACAGGTCTGCTACAACCACCATTTCTCATAACTTGCAATTGAAGTCAAAAAATCTGTCACTGTTACTTTGCATATCTAAAGGTAATATTTTCAGTACTGTTGCATCCTTGACGAGGCATTGATAATTAGTGCGGAGTTGAAGGTGACGAACCCAAACACACTGTGTACAACAGGAAAGGTGTTCCCGAGGGGCAACTTAGGTCATTAGTAGGCAAGTCAGAATTGGTCTAAGGAAAAAAAATATTCCAATTTGTTACATAAATAATTTTTGAAAATTAATAAAAAATTTCTGGGGAAAATAATTTCAAAAACATTTGGAAGAGTTTACCCTCTCGCATTATTAAAAATATGTAACATATCATCAAATCATGTAAAATATGTAAAATTTGTTGTATAAAAGTTCTTCTTCTTCTGCACTTCAAGGGTTAGCTGCAAGAACCTGTTCCGGTATCCACTTCTTTTATGGCATTCATACATATCTTCTTCCTCTGAATCTGTTGTCCACTGCCACAGCTGGTAGTCTGCTATTCAGCATTCATCTAAAATGTTCACACCATCTGGTCATAGGGTATGTCGTATAAAGATTCTGGAAAACTAAAGTTTCTTGTGAAAATGAGTTAAAACTTTCACATTTTCAGAAACGCTCAAAAAACGTCATTTTCTCAAAAATGGCTCCAATTTTTTTCTTCAAACTTTTCTTGAGGATAATGCTATTTCTACTGTTTAATATGAAATAAAATTCTTATTTGCGTATACTTTTATTATTTCAAATATTACACAAATTGGATTTTTTTAAAATATTTCTCATTCCGTTAAGCACATTTTCAGCAATTTGTAAAAACTATTGGCTTCTATTGAAAGTTTTCGAAATCTCAAAATATTTCTGTGAAAAAGGGCTGGAAATTTCTCATAAACAGAAACACTTAAACGGCATTTTCTTAAAACCGCTCCAAATTTTTTAATGAAAATTGTTATTTAGGACGAGGTTTTAATCGTCTTTAATATTCTTAAAGTAATATTTCGGAATAAAGTCATATACTAGGAAACCGAAAAATTGTGAAAATTTCAAAAACAGTATACTTTGGACGGCGATTCATGACAGTTGACAAGAAGATGGAGCAAATCCGAAAAGCTAACTCAGAACAAAGAAAATAGAAAAAAACACGAGAAAGTCTTGCCATTCTGTAGCACCACTAGTTCCATCTACCAAAATCAATTTTATCACTGGCTATTTTCCTTTATATGTTATAGTTTTTGTTTTTTCTATGTATATTTTAAGTCCATATTCTTTTGTAGTTTGATTTAATATGTATACTGCCATCTGCATTTTGTCTTCAATGCCCTGTATTGTAATATAAAACAAAATATGTAAAAACATATAACAGAAAATTTGGATATTTTGTTAGGATTGCAGTAGTACGCCAAGATTACAATTTTCAGAACTGAACGTAGAAAGATGAAAATAACTAAGTACTTCCGATTCCGGACGTTACTGATGAAACCGTTAGCACAGAGCAGCGACCACGTCAGAGGTGGTGTGAAGGGGGCGGGTGTCACAACGATGGCAGAAGCTGTGACAATGGACGGGGTCGGAGGCGGAAATGATGGGCGATGGCGGGGTTGGGGATCGAAGCGGTAGCGGTAGTGGAGGGGATCGTAGCGGTAGTGGCGGGGATCACGGCAGGTGCTATGGACAGGAGGGGAATTGGTGAATACCTTGTAGCGAACAGGGGTAGAGGCGGGTGTGAGTGTTGGAGTGGGGGTGGGGAACGGGGAAAGGGAAGTGCAGAGGTGGTGCCGGTGGCAAAGGTGGGGGCAGAAGCCGCGCCACAGGCAGTGACGGCGACTATGGGCTGCCGGGCGATGGCGAAGTCGGGAGCCGAGGAAAGGGTGGAGACAATATTCACTGGCGGGGGCTGGGTCCGAAGTGATTGCGTTGTTGGGCATGGTGGCGGGAACCAAGGAGGTGTTCGGAGTAGTGGTTGATGTAGTAGTTGAAGTGGGAAAGGCAGTTGCAGTGGCAGTGACTACGGACAGAAGCCGGAGGTTGGCGAAGTCGGAGGTTGGCGAAATCGGGGGCCGAGGCGAGAGTGGAGGCGATGTCCTCTGGCGGTTGCAGAGACCGAAGCGGTAGCAGGGGCGGGGATGGGGTCGGGATCCAGAGTGGAGTCCGAGACAGGCGGATGGAGTAGTTGAAATGGGAAAGGCGGAGGTGCGGTTTCGGGGGCAAGAGTAAGCTTGCACAGGCGGTGACTAACGGCTGAAGCCGGGCGATGGCGAAGTCGGGAGCTGAGGCGAGGGTGGAGGCGATGTCTACTGGCGATTGCGGGGATTCAAGCGGTAGCAGGGGCGGGGATGGGGTCAGAATCCAGAACGGAGTCCGGGACAGAGGCGGATGTAGTTGTTGAAGTGGGAAAGGCGGAGGTGCGGTTTCGGGGGCAAGAGTAAGCTTGCACAGGCGGTGACTAACGGCTGAAGCCGGGCGATGGCGAAGTCGGGGGCCGAGGCGAGTGTGGAGGCGATGTCCTCCGGCGGTTTGGAGACCGAAGCGGTAGCTGAGGCCGGGATGGGGACGGTGGCCAAACCAGAGACTGGTCTAGGAGTTGGCATGGAGGCGGAGACAGGAAGAGTTGCGGTAGTGGTGGGGTGGACGCAGGGATGGCAAAAATACATTGATGTTTTTAAACATCGAGGTTTTTCACCAGAAATATATTAACATCGATATTTGGCTTTCGATGTTTTCTTCTCATCGATATTTTGTTGCAAAAACATCGATGTTTTTAATTTTTTTATATTTTTTAAAATAAGGGGTTAAATAATGGGCAAGTTTAAGCACGTTGTAGAGTAGCAGGAATCCACAGCAATATCGTTGATTTACGTCATCTTCTTTATCACGCTGCACTTTTTGCTGGTGCAATCTGAGGAAGTTTGAGAGATGCTCGTGTTATGAATGTATGTTATCGCCAGACTGAATCGACAATAAAACAGGAAATCGATAGCAAAAGACGATGTTCATTTATGTTAATTTTATTCTTTATATTCGATAATAATGTTTACTTACTACTAACATGCTGGTAACCAAACAATAAAATATATCTCTTATCCCCTTAAAAAATATACAGGAAAATAGCATGTTTATTAGTCTATAATTAAAACATCGATGTTTTCTCGTCGATGTTTTCATCAACATCGAAAACCCTTTAGCGATGTATCGAAAATCGATGTATCTCTGTTTTGGTAAAGTTAGCCATCACTAGGTGGCCGAGTGCCGTGCCATGAATGCGGTCCGTTGCGGGGGCGGGGCCGAGGCGGGGAGCGGGACTTTGGCGGACGGAAGCAGCAAGCAGGCAGCCGAGCGTGTCTCGCGACTGTCACGCGGGCGACCGTAGGATTGAGCGCGAATCGTGTCGGCACCGCGGGAGGAAAACCCTCTCCTCAAATTAAGTATTCGCTTTTTCGCGCTCGCTCTCTTGGAGTCCCGTTCGAAAACATCGAGTGCAAGCCCTACCACGAGTGAGCACGAGTCCTTGGTCTTATAACACACCACTCTTTTCCCTCGGTGCAGAACAGGTCATATGCATGTCTAGTGAAGGGATCGAAAGCTCTGCTGGGCACTATTAAGTACTTTTTAGTAACTGGTTTACCGGTAGGCACGATTCTGAATGCTGAATCATCTCGCTCTACTTCCGGAGAGTACAGATGCTGGAACTGCCTCTTGCGACATCCTCCTGTGAAAGAAGAAAATGAAATTCGTGAATCTGACAGGTCCACCGACGATTTCAGTAACAGATCAATGTGTGTCCGGTACGGAACTGAAAGTAGGCATTGCATTCAGCTAACAGACTGCTAATCACTGCTGATGGCAGTATAGCATTTTGTACACAGACAATAAAGAAACTGAGTCAGGGTTTCTGAATAAATAAGATTGTGTTTTTTTCACATAACTGGTGCGTTATTTTTTGTAAAAAAAATTCTCTCTAATCTGTTCTTCGTACGAGTATGAGCAATAAATAATTATTTATCATGTTGACTTCAGAAGCATAATTTCCCGTGTTTTTGGTAACTATTCAATTTCATTGCACATTGCAGGTTTGCGTTCATTTCTGAGTCAAGACGTGCATCATCTGCGAAACAGCAAGTTAGATGCACTTTTGACGGCCGGCTGATGAGGTCGGGCGCGATAAAGAGCATGATGTGCACCCAATTCCGTCAATCTACAAATTTTCGTTTTCTATTGTTTGTATTCGAAAACAGTAGATTTTTCTTCGACAATACTGAATAAATAATTTAACATTACCAATTTTTTACACATTATTACGATCTCATGAAATGTTCCAATGTTTTTTCGTATACAATAATTAATATTTCCGTACGGGTCAAGAAACAAAGTTCATTGCTTACGATAATCTTCGCGCGCATCGTCGGTTTCTTAGGTGAACTGACTTTCTTCTCTTTTGATGCTGTCCGTTGTTTTTCGTGATAATGTCCCTCTAACTGAATTCTTTCCTAATGTGAACGTCAGCTTGCCAAATGTCCCCGGAGTATTATCTGCTAATTGATGGTTTCATAAAATATCAAGCTGCAATATAAATTATTACGCGATCGCGAACATTCATTAAGCTGTACCTCAGACACCTATTTGCCACTGCCTATACTCAATATGAATTGTTGAAGACAATCCCCATCTACGAATCTCTTCTATTTTAAGTTTCGTTTCGGATACGAAGTCTGTTTTGGATTTAATTTGATATTCATAACAATAATTTATATGATATCTTTAAGTTTTCTTTATATACAACTCTTTAAAATCTCGGAACTAATTACGTGTCACCCACTTCCCTACAATTGAAAGCACTATCCCCCATCTCAGCCGAAGTTACTCCTACCGTTTAGTCGAAATACGTTCGCGCTTGCCGGTATCGTAATAGAGAGAGCAAGTTTTACTAAATTTTTACAAAACTACGGTTTGCACTATCTCCTCCATACATTCTTTATATACACTATACGTGGCCCTGTTTCCATCTTCACAAATGAATGCTTCATGTCACGACCATAGAACCAACCATATTTTCTTGTTTACAGGTCACCCTGACAAGGTGCATTTCTTTGACTATCGTTATTCTGAATGTATTAATTTACGGGATATTTACAATGTTTTGATGCCGTTTTATGTTCAAATACAACAGGGTTTCTGGCTTATCACATTATTTACAATTCTTTACAAGAAAGCATCTAGCTTGTTGTGCATTGCAAATTCTCATACAAACTAAAAAATGTGTCATAGCAATACAACTTTCTACACAATAACTGGTTCTACGTACAGCACTAATAACAATTATTCACTTATATGAATGATAGAGTTATTCCTTAAAAATATATCTCCATTTATTTACATCAAAAACAGTATATTCTGTTCCTGACTTTTTATGATTTTTCATTAACCTAAACTGCCTTTTAGTTCCTAACATTTCACAAAGAAGTGTTCAAACAGTATGTTACGTTACGTAAATGCGCGAAAGAAGTGATGCACTTTTATGTAATTTTTTAATACGCCGTGTGCGACCGATGTTTGGCACACGCTTGATAATGTTTCGCTCACTATTTAGAATTAACAAAAGATGTTTCACGCAGCATGCACAAGAAACCGTGTTTCGCGCATGGCGAGTTGAAACGATATTTTTACTTTCTATTATTTAGAAGCCAATGAAGACATCCAAAGCTCTTAAAATGTAAATATTCGGAATAATGTAAAAGGTACGTTCTTCTGCTCTCTGTTATTCAGAAGTCATTGAAGCCAACCAAACGTAGGGGGCAAGTTATTATGATGTTCAACGAAGACCCTTTGTAAAGGGCACATTCCCAATCGCCTTCCGCGCCTCCTCTCGCCCACGAAGGAGTGAGGCGAGCGTCGAAAGAGGACGGGAACCCCTTTTTGCGGGAGCCAGAAACACGGCCGTTTCCGAAAACGCGGATTACGAAGGACGCGTAAAAAAGAGTCGGAGTAGAGTGGAGTGGAATTTGGGTTTGATTCGATTAAAAACTCTGTGAGAATTGTTTGAAATATCCGCCAAGTAATCGATTGCCTCTAGCCGCCCGGGCTGGAGCAGGTCGGAGCGAATCGGTTGAGTGCTGGTTCCGCTTTTTGCGGTCCCGTGGCGGCCGGGGCGGGGGCGGGGGCGGGAGCGGGAGCGGGACAGTCGTGCGCGCGGAGACGGCAGCGACGGCGGCGACGGAAGAGGAGGGGGCGGCAACGCCGGTGGAGGGGTGGAGACCAAGGCAGAAAGATGGAAGAGTTCCTATTGGTGTTTGTATACTCGTCTGTTTCTGTGTGCACGCGCGCGTGCGTGAGTGTGAGTGTGAGTGTGAGTGTGAGTGTGAGTGTGAGTGTGAGTGTGAGTGTGAGTGTGAGTGTGAGTGTGAGTGTGAGTGTGAGTGTGAGTGTGAGTGTGAGTGTGAGTGTGAGTGTGAGGGTGAGTGTGAGTGTGAGTGTGAGTGGGAGTGTGAGTGTGAGTGTGAGTGTGAGTGTGAGTGTGAGTGTGAGTGTGAGTGTGAGTGTGAGTGTGAGTGTGAGTGTGAGTGTGAGTGTGAGTGTGAGTGTGAGTGTGTGAGTGTGAGTGTGAGTGTGTGAGTGTGAGTGTGAGTGTGTGAGTGTGAGTGTGAGTGTGAGTGTGTGAGTGTGAGTGTGAGTGTGAGTGTGTGAGTGTGAGTGTGAGTGTGAGTGTGAGTGTGAGTGTGAGTGTGAGTGTGAGTGTGAGTGTGAGTGTGAGTGTGAGTGTGAGTGTGAGTGTGTGTGCAGTATCTGTATCACTGACTGTGTGACCAGTGTTAGATCAGGGGGGGGGCATAGGGCCATGGTTCCCTTCAAAAGGCCTAGAGGTTTTTTTTGTTGTCTTCCTTTATTTGGCAAAATTTATTTAAATATTTTTGTTAAAATTATTTAATTATATCAATAATAAAATTGTATAGTATCTATACACACTACAAAATAATATATAATTTAATAACAAATATGTTTATTATTTAAGAAAAATCTATGATGCTTCAGTCACAAAACGAGACGCAGGTTCGTGACGTGACGCAGTGTGACTCGTGGTGAGATTCTGGGAACCACTGCTTATTGGACGCGGGCTCGTGCGCTCTTGGGCCCAATTAGCAGCGGTTTGCAGAAACTCACCACGAGTCACACTGCGTCACGTTACGGACCAGCGTCTCATTTTGTGACTAGCCTGACAAGCTCGCAATGCCACGAGGTGCAGCGTGGTTAGTGCAGCGTGGCAGCATCTTTCGGGCAGTAGTTCTTTGAGATTGAGAAACAGAAATTTGATATGATGTTAAGTGTGCCCACCACGTGCAAGTATAGTTAACATTGTCCTACCACCTTCTATTATTTTTGACACAGACCCATCAACGTGTGATGGTTCGGTTGAAAGCTAGTTACGATGCTGTGTTACGAAGAAAAAAATCTCAAGCTGTACACCCCAGTTAAGTCATTTTGATGATTATCCATGCTGGTATCATCAGGCGAATTAGCTTGAAAACAATACCTTTGAATATCATTAAATTGTTCGCCAAGACGGTTCCTAGCAACTCAGAAGCCATTGATTTAAATTATTATAATTAATGAGCTAATTATCGCCTTCGGGACCTCTCAAGAACGCCTTGCCAAATAATTCGCATATTATATATTTTCAGAGAGTGTTTATGATGAAGCCCGATTTTTGCCCAAATTGCACCATTTTTTAAATAAAATCTGAATACAACATTTTTTAAAATTAAAATTTAATTGAAATAATCGAACTCTATAATCGTAAATTTTGATGTACAGATTAGTTTTATTTATTAATCGTATAAAATAATCGATGGTCATACTAATTGCAACTGATGCCTGGTATCTAACGAATAAACCGAATAAATCCAGAGATTTAGAATACTGGGATCCATTTCCCCGAAATGAACTAGTTTTCTGACCAGCAAACTGACAGACATAACAGGTAAGTAGAGATCCTAGCGAGCAATGACAACACTACGTGAGTCGTTCGCTGCTGCAAAGGTTGTCAAAACCAGCGAGGCAAAAACTGACCAACTTTTACTTTCTCATTTTTCTGTAACATCCGGCAGCTAAATTTTTCCCAGCATATATAAATAGTGTATGTCTTTCAATGGGGAAAAATTAGGCCAGATTTCGATCTGAGTGCAACAAGTACAGCAAGTGCACTTGTGTAAAGGAAGCTCAATGGTATAAAGTTGCTTGCCAACCTAAAGGGTTGTTGCATCTCAGAAAATTGTAAGCTGAAGGTTATCTCACAGTGTAACATTGAAGGCAATATACGGAGAAGTGTTGAGAAGTTCGCAATAGAATAGATCGCATTGGCGGGGGTGTTTTTATATGCGTAAAAGACAACTTTGAAGCAGTAGAGGCATGGATGGATGACAAATTTGAAATAATAGGTGTACACGTTCGAGATAGATATTCAAAAAACCAATGGGAAATTATAGGTGCGTATAGGTCACAGAAAGATGGGCACGAACCGTTGCAAAGACTTGTAGAGCGAACCCGCACAATCAGGAAAAGTGGGAAAAACGTCATTATCGGAGGAGACTTAAATTTACCGCACGCTACCTGGGAGGGGGATGTGGGGGCTGAAGGCGCCGCCCAACGCCTCGTTAACGAGTTGGTTTGGGACAACGGCTTAACGCAGGTAGTGACTAAACCGACACGCGATAATGCTTTACTGGACGTTATCCTTATTCGACCGGTGGACAAACTTCTTTCCTGCGAAATAATTCCTGGAATTAGCGACCACAAAGGAGTCCTTCTAAAAATGTGCAGAGAGGGTAAGCGAAACGATCCCGTTAAAGAAAGAAAAATTTTTCAGTTTTATAGAACAGATGTTACAAACATGCAGTTATATTTGAAAAGCAAATTTTCAACTTGGGCTTCTAGCGGATGTACAGTAGAACAGATATGGACAAACTTTAGGAACATAATTTTAGAATGCTTAGAAAAATTCGTGCCTACCAAGAAACTACGGTGCAATTCGGATCCGGTCTATTTCAACAAAGAAGTGAGGCGACTGAAAAGGAAGGTTAGGAAAGCGTATAGTAAACGTAATGTAAACAAGGAACAGAAAAATAATTTTCTACAATTATCTAAAGACTTACTAGAATTAAAGTTACATACCCAAGAAAATTACCTAAAATCAATTCTAAACGATCGATTGAACTGTTGGCAAAATTTCTTCAAGTATGTGAGACATAAGAAAGGGAACAAAGAAAATATTCCAGCGATCTGCGGAGCTGACGGTTCGTTAATTACAAATGACAGTGAAAAGGCGGCTTGTTTAAATAGGCATTATGCGTCGGTTTTCAAGCCGAAGGATCAGATTTCAGTAAATAAATCAACACCCGTTATAGAAACCTTTAGAGTCGATGCAGGAATTATTAGAAAAAGGATTGCAAAAATTAGGAGAAATAAATCTGTAGGTCCTGACGGAATACCAGGAGAAATATTGAAATTGGGAGGGGAAGCCATGATTCCTTACCTTGCTCGGTTAATGGACGTCACTATAAATAATAATACGATTCCTCAAAATTGGAAAGAGGCAATTGTAGTGCCGATTCACAAGGGAGGAGACAAAAGGATTGTTAATAATTACAGGCCTATAAGTTTGACATCAGTTGTATGCAAGCAGATGGAACACATGATTGCGGAATATATTAGACGAGTCTGGAATAAAACCGACTGGCTTTTTCAAAATCAACACGGTTTTCGTCCTAGCTATTCGTGCGACAGCCAGACTATTTCTTTATGTCAGGACATAGCAGATTCATTAGACGAAGGGAGTAGGGTCGATGCAGTAATATTAGACTTTTCTAAAGCATTTGATCTGGTTCCACATGGCCTTTTAATTGAAAAACTGTCAAAAACTGGATTAGATCATCGAATAATCTTGTGGATAAAAGAATTTCTTACGGGCCGAACTCAAGCAGTCAGAATAGGTGACAAACACTCATCGAAAGCCGATGTAACCTCTGGGGTCCCCCAGGGGAGTGTGTTAGGGCCATTGCTATTCTTAGCGTTTATTAATGATATTGCAACAGGAATAAAATCGAAAGTTAGACTTTTCGCCGATGATTGCATAATATATAGGAGTATTGGCGCGTCTTCGGATGAAAATGTTTTACAGAACGATCTTAACTGTTTATGGAACTGGGCGTGCAGAAATAAGATGGAATTAAATCCGGAAAAGAGTAAATTCATTTGTTTTACCAAATCTCGTTCGAATGTACACTCGAATTACAAGTTAGGAACTAACGATATACCGCGTGTAAAAAACTGTAAGTACTTGGGTTTGGTCCTGCGTAGCGACTTGGGCTGGTCGGATCATAGTAACAATACGGTCAAGAAATCATGGAGGGCGCTGCACTTTGCAATGCGCATTCTAAAAAACAGTAGTTTGAATGCCCGATCCTTGGCATATACTTCACTTGTTCGTCCTATTTTAGAGTACGGAGCGGCCTGCTGGGACCCGTACAGAAAAGGGCAAATCGAGGCGTTAGATAAAATTCAAAAACAGGCCGGGAAGTTTGTAAGTCATGGACGCGTTGATGGACGAGATGAATGGGAACCCTTATCTAAGAGACGGGAACGGGCGCGTTTATGCGTAATGTACAAGATATACAAAGGGGACTCAGCATGGGCAGACCTCAGTAAAAGATTACAGAAACCTGATTATAAAAGCAGAGGAGACCATCCCTGGAAAATACGATGTAGAAAGCAAAGAACTGATGTAGGCAAGTTCTCCTTTGTGAATCGTACTATAGTAGATTGGAACAAACTACCTGAAAAAGCACTAGAGACTCTTCCTTCTAATGTAGTGAAATTTAAAAATATACTTAATTCTATGTAGGTCATCATTAATAATACTGGGACTTTTATCATTATTATTATTATTATTATTATTATTATTAGTTTCATTATTATAATCGTTAGTATTATTAATAATATGGTCATGTCTCTTATACAGTGAAGTGAAGTGAAGTGAAGTGAAGTGTGGTGGGGGCATGGAAGGGGTGGGGAGTGTAGTGTAGTGCAGCGCAGTGAAATGAAGTGAAGTGGAGTGAAGTGAAGTGTAAGAAAAGCTATAAGTCAACATATAGATAACTCAAAATTAATTATAACTAGGATATTAATCTCTAATTCTAATTGTAATTATATTTGTAAATATTCGTAATAGTTTTGTAATTGTCGTATATCTAGTTGTAATAATGTTTGCCACCGAGCATTAGCTCAAAGCGAACTTTAATAAATCTATCTATCTATCTAAGTCATGATTCCAAAATATACTCTTTTATGCAGTGAAAGTTGTACTGGCTTCTGTTTTGAAAAATTCTGCAATATCGAAAAACAGCGTGTGTCCTCTTTAACAACAATTTTTTTGTATTAAAAGATGAAAATATTCATAATATGCAAGTATAATTTCAAAATATTCTTTCTGTAATTTTTTTTAAAAAGTGGAGAGAATGCGAGCACCCGTAATGTTGGATTAAAATATTCGTCCCTCGATTCATTTCAAATATTTTAAACACATTTTTTGAATAATATTATTACTTTTTCGTTATTAATTTTATTCTTTAGTCATCAATATTTTGGCTATGTGATTGAGAAAACTGCACCAGTGTAAGTTTGTAATGTAAGTTTTTTAGTCACAAGTATAAGTACAAGCACTGTAGTTCAACGGGGAACATTAGCAACACTGTATTCCTAGCCCCAAATACCAAGGTCAAGTTCACAGCCAAGGTTACCGTTTAAGCAGAAAAGTGAAACCACAAACCAGAAACTAGCCCGTAAATAATATTATCAAGTGAATGACTGCGCTCCAGAATGACGCACCGCTCTCTGGCTCTCGTTTACATTTCTTCTTCCTCGGAGGGCGGTGGTAGCCTCTCCTTGCACAGCACCACGTGATTGGTTGGTTGGTAGATAGTTAGTGATTCCGGGCGTCAACTACTGAGGTTCTTAGTGCCGTAAGTTCAGTGCATGTTTTTACTCGGGAGGTGGCGGTGATCTTCCCCCGCTGGATGGCGTGATCCGACGCCGACCTACCGTCGATTAGTATGTTTTCCTTAACCAGGTATCTCCCACCAGAGAGGCACCTCCCCAGCCGGAACACGCTGTAAGCTTCCGGCCGGTCTCCCAGCCGGTGGTGGTAGTGTAGTGCATGTTAGTGTGTGTGTGTGTGTGTGACTAGCGGGGTTTCCCTCAACCAGGTCTCTCCCACCAGCGGGGCACCGCCCCAGCCGGAACAAGCTCTGAGCTCCCGAACGATCTTCCGGAATATGTGTAAGTGTAGGGCATGTAAGTGTGTGTAAGGGCTGAGGATAGGACAAGGAAGAGGACGGAAAGATCGCCTGCGGTTCGTAGCTCGTTTATTAGGGTACTGCTCCGGCATTCACCAAGTGTTGATAGGAGAAACCACGAAAAACTACCGATCAGAGCAGCTGATCGCAAGAATTCTTCTCCAGACAGCGGCGCAATTTAATCTGGCCGACAAGCTAATGTCGAAAATCTTGCTACTGTCGAGACTCGAACCTAGGACCTCCCGGTAAGAGGGACAGAAGTGACATCAGTTGATGCCCTGAGCCATATCTCCCTGTGCACCAAATGTCATGTTGTCAGTTCTGCTGCCTCTTTTCGCGCAGGGGAACATAAATTGATTATTTCGTGTGTTTTGTGTTTCTGAGCCCGTCACCTGTCAAGACCATTAGTCCCGCAATTGTAATGCTTGTGAAATCGCGGGAGTTTGTGTTCTTAACACGCTGGATGGTGAGATCCGGTGTCGAGCTCAGCTTGCAGGATTTCCCATCTGCAGGTACCGCCGCCAGCGACTCGCCATCCCAGCCGGTGCTAGCTTTAAGCTCCCGGCGGATGTTGTGACATGTATGGGTGGTAGAGTAGTGATTTAAAGTGTACATGCCTGTGTGTGCGCTATGATAGAACGATGGGGAAAGGAAGATCGCGCGCGTTCCTTAGCCAGTTTAAGCTCCTGCTCCTACATAGGTCAGGTAGAAACATGACAAACCACGGATCGATCAGAATTCTGGCCAGCCGCCAGAATTCTCTTCCACAGCTGAATTTACCTAGCTATTTAGTAAGTGTTGAAAATACTTCACTATCGAGATTCAAAACCCAAGACCTTCAGTTCAGAGCCGCTGCAATATCAACAGTTATTGCTCAGAGCCATCTCAGCCGGTGCCCAATGGGTCGTATTTCCTACACGCAGGGTCTTCCTTAACGACCGGGATAAGATCTTCAGACCGGGAGCGGTAGCTCAGTGCATCAACTGATGTCACTGCAGCGCCTCTGACCGGGAGGTCCTAGGTTCGAGTCCTGACGGCGGCAATATTTTCGACACTAGCTTTTCAGCTAGGTCCAATTCAGTCGCTGTCTGGAGGAGAATTCTAGCGGCCGGCTGCTCTGGTCGGTATTTTTTCGTGGTTTCTCCGATCAACACCAGGCGAATGCCGGAGCAGTACCCTACCAAACGGGCCACGGACCGCGCGCGATCTGTCCTCCCTCTTCCTTGTCCTATCCTCTCCCCTATCACACACACTTAACAACATGCACTACACTACCACATATTTCGGGAGACCGGTCGGGGGCTTAGAGCTTGTCCCAGCTGGGGCGGTGCCCCGCTGGTGGAGAGTCCTGGTTAGGGGGAAACTCCACTAGCCGACGGTAGGTCGGCGCTGGATCTCGCCATCCGGCGGGGGAAGATCACCGCCATCTCCCGAGAAAAACATGCACTACACTAACGGGACTAATGACCATAGCAGTTGACGCGCCCGAAAACACGAAAAATCAATCAAGAGCTTCAGTGGCACACATTTTCCATGAGTTACCTTTTGGTTAATCTATTCATACAAGACGTTTATTTAAAGAAACATTTTAAACGAGAGATTATAATGTGTGTGAACCGTGCTCGATAAGACGTGTGAAACCCGTAGAAGGTGCTAACGGACCAAAACCCAGGGAATATAGGCCGCAATTGTGGCTAACGGAACATGAATTAGCGGATTATTCCTACGTAGCAATTATCTTCGATTGGCCGGTTTCTCCACTGAGAAAACTGGTAAGGAATCACCGTCAGCGGAAACTGCTTTTTAGAGGCCAATGCAGGAAGAGAAGCGCCGAAATCACTTAATGCACGTTTGTATTCATTGCATTGGAGCAGTAGTGTATCGTCAGTAGCACGTGTTACCTAAACCGGCGTATTATTTTCCTTTGCTGATAAAAACCACGAAAAAGGATGCTTTGCGACAAATGCATATATTTTAATTGTGAATGTTCACTAATTGAATTAATATTATGATGTGCATAGTACTGGTTCATTTTCTTGGGCAGGAACAACTTATTAACTGACCATGTAACATTAAATATGTCACAGTTTAATCGAAGAGAATTGAGAAAATTGTTTTCAATTGTTTTTAATTAGTCTCATTGAATGATGATAAGAGAGTGACAAGAAGCAGGAAACAAAAACTGTCTAATTCACAGATACTACATATACGAAGCCCTTGGAAATTTAACAGTTGTTTACGAGATATTTGTCAAGCCACGAAATGTAATAGTGCGACGTAATAGGTAATTACGACATGAATGTCATAAAAATCTTATTACAATCGACGATTGGAAAATTCGACTATTATAATCAGATACGATACGAATTCGACATTTTGTATTTGAACAACTGTATTTTTGAGTTTTTTGGACATGCATTTTAAAAGTGTATTTAAATACATACATAAAATGCATGTCGAAAAAACTTAAAAATACAGTTATTCAAATATAAAATGGATTTAAAACAAGTATATCAAATACAAGTACTAAATACAGCCCAACCCCGTGTGTAGTACAGGGTCGACGGCAAATAATGCTACTGAGGTGTCATTTGTTAAAGGAAAATCGGAAATAAATTGAAGAGGATGGGAGAACGAGCAACCTCTTGAAGGAACCAGAAAAAAAATTGACATTGTAACAAAAATGAAGTGATTTAAATAGGTGGAAAAGGTTCTATTATTTAAATCAATGCAAATAATATCGTGTTTATAATGTGGAATGAAAAGAGAAATTTCATAAATTAGATCTGGACGTAAGTGTTGGAAAGAAACTTCTACTACATCGGATATAGTAAAGAGGCATTTTACTGACTCCGAATGCGTAAGTAAACAGCATACAATGGTCGGATGAAATAAATATTTTTGACCTTAACACATACACCTGTTGTTAATAGTGGGTATGGATTATAAAACTTGTATCATTGTAATCGGTCATGTATCATAACTCGACTCTCACCTCAGCTTCGTCGTTGGACTTTCAATTAAAGCGAATAACACATTATTTTAATATGGCAATGGAAAACATTTAAAAGGTTTTGAGACATTTTCCTTCACTATTTTAACGCAATAATAAACTGAATTTTGCTTCCAATAATAATTCCAAAAATTATTAGAAAAGTACTCACAAGTAATATAGAACTTATTCTATACGCTTTACAGAAAATTAAGTATAATTGGAAATTGTAAACGTTAATCATAATATTTCTCTTTCAGTTGGATTCAAGCTGGTAGTGAGTTGGATTGAAAACACGTCATTCATTTTCAATAGCAAACGGGCTGGGTTACTTATAAACCAATATTAACGTAGAGGGGAGAATTGCCAGGAAATATCACATTTACCTTTTCCAGAATCGATTGATTTGTTTGAAATCTGCTGCGAAATTCGTAGAATTATTTACTGTAACCGCTCGTGAATCATGAATGTGACCACTGAGTTCACAGGTATACCTCATTTAGCTATAAATCTTCCTACGCAGCAAAATTCCCAGCAAAACTGATGGGGGCCAAATTGTTGTTTGTCATTGAAACATATGGCAGGAATATTTTAGAAGGGCGAAGTTTTAACTTTCAACACAAAATTAATGATTTTCAAAAAACTTTTTTGAATATAGAATAGTTTCCCTTAAATTAATCATGAAATTTATAGATAACATGGAAAAAATTATATTTATGACGTGAAAGCAAGTCTTTCATTCTTACTATACGTGTGAGACGAATAACTTACTTACTAAATTTTATTTACAGTTTTTAACATTTAACATAACTTGCGTTTTTACTTTCTCGTATATGAATATATTTACAGAATAATATACATGATATAGAGAAAATTATGTAGTTCTGCGAAAAATCGATTTTGTGGTTTTAATGGAAATGCATGTCCTGGAGCCTCGATAGCAAGAAATGTTTCTTTTCAAATCGCCATCCGTCTGTCTATCCGTCTGCGAACCACACTATAATTACTGAGAAATTACGAAATCTCTGTATTACGATGTTCAAGGATTTTTTACTGATTGTGCTGTCCTTCTTGTGGATAAATCTTTGATTAGAAACAATATTTTAACAAAATCTATTATGCGTCAAAAGTGAAATAGAGCAATTCTGTGAACACGCTTTTACGATTCATTACAGTACTTTTCACGTTCATGTACTTTAAGGGCTAATGTATTACGATCAATATTTTATGCAAAACAAAATTTCTTCATGCAATTTACTCACATCTTCATTGCTATCAACTGATGGGTTTACTATAAGAAGATTCTGTGTATGTACCATGTACAACGCGACCCGAAGGGTGTTAGTGTTGGAACACTCTCACTCCGTGCTGTCTGAGAGAAGGAATATCTCCGGACAAAGCTTGATGAAGCTAGGTAAATGTCAACAGATGCCAGGCTATTGGCATCCTATGTGTGTCACGCAGTTGAAATCAACTGCCACCGATACCGAAGATGTGGCGGCATCAAATTGAATGACGAAGCGGAAACCAATGATTGTGGGGAGAGTATAGGAACCGTGAATTCAAATTTTAGAGCATGCAAAGTCAAATGCATTTTTTCTAAGCTGTTGACTTAAAAAAATTAATTGGAGTTTTAGTCTCAAACATTCTTCCTAGTAGGTATACGTGTTGTGTTGACTTTTAAAGAATATGATATCACCTAAAACACTCTCATGTTAAAAATGCATCGTATAATTAGTCGGTTAACAGTATCGTTTTAAAAATGAACAAAACGCAGCTGCAATGAAGAGTGATTGAATCAAACGAAATGCGGGAAAGCAGAAATACAAAATCAATGGTGAAAAACATAACTACTTCTTTTTCTCTCATATTTTCATAGTCGTGAACAAAGAACGTATATCCACATTTATTTACATAAAATGTTTTCGGCTATATTGTTGTTTCTTTTCTCAATATCTTGTTATCAGAAATGTTTCGGAGAAGATTCTGTTTCTTTTCTGATTTTTGTAACAGATCTTCTATTCTCTTGTAGAACATTGTTACTACTCTTTTCATTCCAGGTAATTCAAGAGTGGTGAACTCTGGGAAGGGGAGCCACCGAGAACATGCTCCCTTTCTGAAAACCCTGTTTCTAATTTTATTCAGTGGTTATTTATGCAAATCGCATCTCGTTCCAAAAATCATCGATTACATCTCCTTCCAAATAGTATGTATTCCTATTAATATGGAGCGTACTTTATTTCAAAAAGAATTTTAACATTCTAAAATGTGCATTCACTACTGTCTCGAGTCGTTATTTCTCCCAGTGACAGGATTTACTTCTACTCATTTATTCCTTCGCTCAACCGTGTGTAAATACTATCCACATCCAACGTACAGATGACGATGAGGAAATAATGTCGTTGATGATGATGATCGCGATGAAGAGAGGCGTGCTCGGGACCCATGCGTAGACGAGTGTTCGGGTCTACTTTTAGGCACTCCCCTTTCTTTGGAACGTAACCACAATGGAAGTTTGGAATTGCCTTGCACTGGTATGAAGGTTCAGTGAGGTGAGAGAGGATTAAGCATAGAGATGACGATTCGAATATGAAGCGTAGTGGTACGAAAAGTCTTCCGCGCCACAATTAGATGGTAAAATCACATGTGGCGCTTAATTCCGCAATCTTCAACTCCGTTTATTTCAACGCTGCTTAACATCCTACCTCTCCATACTTCCACACACCTGCTCAGCGGCGTCCGTGAATATAGTAGCTATTGCAGTAGCTAATAGACAGAGACGCAAGCGATGTAGTGCGACGTAGGAAGAGGGTTCATTTGCCTCCATTTGCCCCACGTTCCCACTTGCATTCGCATGCTGCGTAAATCTCCAGGCGAGGCGCGTGGCTTGGCGGGAGGCCAACGGACGAGTGCATCGGTAAGGCCCAGTTGCATCGGATGGGCAGCGCGCGGCCAAGTTCACGGTTGGGCGCTGCTGAGGCACTGAATAAATAAAAAGATTAAATAAATAAATAAATAAATAAATAAATAAATAAATAAATAAATAAATAAATAAATAAATAAATAAATAAATAAATAAATAAATAAATAAATAAATAAAAAGATTAAATAAATAAATAAATAAATAAATAAATAAATAAATAAATAAATAAATAAATAAATAAATAAATAAATAAATAAATAAATAAATAAATAAATAAAAGATCATAAACATGGAACAACGTACTCAGAAAAGAAGCACATTTAGAACAAGAAAAAAAAATTGTAAAGAAATGATTGAAAGATAAACGAAGAAATTAGTATGAACAAATAATGAACGCGTTACACAAAAACCAAACACTCGTTCCGTACACTTTCCGTCTGCCTGTCAGGATTAGTACAGTACTTTGCAAAGACTTTTACTCATACATCTAAGACAATGGACACTCACCATGTTCATTGCGGGTTTTGAGCATGATCGTGGCAAAAGCATCTTTCTCGCGAAGGCAGATAATATGTGCACATATGTCGAAAAGGAGAAGACGGAAAGCAACTCCCAAACTTTTCTGACATTGTCATCAAGACTGTTTTGAACGTGTGCATACAAAACCGGTGCACTAGATCTTCTAGAGCATTTGCCTCGTGGCCTGGGTTTAGAGCCCGCGACCGACCCCGACGAACGGGTCGGTCAGTCACGTTCCATCATCTCCGGTGAACGATCGACTCGTTAGCCTCCGCCTCGAAGCAAATCGAGATCGTCGGGTTGTTACGGCGGTTCCATCTCAAAATTACGTTCTAATGGTTTGCTTTCCCGGTGCAGTTGGAGGGAGCCCTCGGAACGGACACGAAGGCAAACGAACGCAGTGGAAGGAAACTGCTCCGTCGTGGGAAGCTTTCCGAATCGGTTCTTGGGATCTTATCTCGGCTCTTGGTAATAACAAAGGCCTTGCGCCGCTGGGGAGACAGAGAATGTTTCGCGCATTCTGCCGAGGCGTGTTGTGCTCTAGTTTCCAATGGGATTTTGTATGCAGGCGAATGTGGGAGTCAAATTACTAGGAAATAGTGGAAGCCCATAAAGTGGAGTTTCCAATGGTATTTTGTATGTAGGCGAATGTGGGAGTCACATTAGTAGGAAACAGTGGAAGCCCATAAAGTGGAGTTTCCAATGGGATTTCGTATGTAGGCGAATGTGGGAGTCAATTTAGTAGGAAACAGTGGAAGCCCATAAAGTGGAGTTTCTAATGGGATTTCGTATGTAGGCGAATGTGGGAGTCAAATTAGTAGGAAACAGTGAAAGCCTATAAAGTGGAGGCAAATAATAAATTTCGAGAAATCAAGTGCATGTCCGAGTTAACCAGTGCAGCCGTTTCCAAGATCTCGAGCGTTAGGAACAAAAACAACAGCTACAACAACAACAGCATCAGTATTTTTCGCATGGAAATTACATAATTCTATATTTTAAAGTAGGTTCATATTCGTTTATTCAAATAGAATTCGTCATACGTGGTAATGTAACTAAAGTAGAGATCAATATCCACTCCCTTGTAATATAATCTGTAAAGAATTTTCTTTGAGAGTGATTTTGAACAGTGAATTGTAAACTTATGTATACTGACCAGAAACAAACAAAGGAATGTTCTAAGAATTTGTTCCGAGCATCGCTGGGAATCTGGATGGAAAGGAGCATCGAAAAGGGATATAATGACGAGGAAATTCAATGGCTATTTAAGCATTTATATACTACTATTTTATTGCGTGATTTTTTGTTTTCATAGTTTGGTGTTATTTGAAAGCTTAACCGAATCAAATGAAATTTTGCCTTTTACAAGCAGAACGGTTAATTAGCTGATCTAATCTCTAATTGTTCTAATTAACAAGTAAATAAACTTTTAAAGCAACCTTGTCTATACAAACTCTTCTTATTTAACGTTATTACCGAACAGAGGTACACCCGTGTAATTCAATCACGTAGAAGATCAAGTATTTAGTTTATTTTCACATATAATTGCAGACTCTACAGGCTCTGCACAGGTGGGGTAGAATCGAGAAGCGTCGAACCAGCAAAAATATAATAAAATGTTCAAGATCTCAATCTGTAGAACACGGTGTGAAAAACGTTCATGAGGCTTCTGGCCTCATAATTTTAGTTCTGAAGGCCCTAAAACGCTTCATTTAGAAGTTAATTAACGATATAGATTCAAAAATACGGCTGAGTGTTGCGGATTGCATTTAACATGAATATTTAGATGCGTTTTTGAAACAAATCTTTCATATTTTTAAAGTCAAAATGCAATTTGTCACGTCCTCCATGAAATTCTGTTTTTTCTAAAACCACATTTATAAATATTGGTTGCATGTAAGAGCGACAAAAGGTGTGTACATTACTGAAATAATATAGGGGACGATACATAAAAATTATTATACTTACCATTATTGA
The DNA here is from genome assembly GCA_011170035.1 of Teleogryllus occipitalis. Classification (NCBI taxonomy): domain Eukaryota; kingdom Metazoa; phylum Arthropoda; class Insecta; order Orthoptera; family Gryllidae; genus Teleogryllus; species Teleogryllus occipitalis. The sequence continues at coordinate 57,411 of BLKR01006429.1, forward strand.
TAAAGATGTAGCAATAGTGTTTTGTAAAGTAATTCAGTGTATGTACCATGTTCAAGCTCTACGTGTTCATTCTTGTACTAGAATGATCTGCTTTACAACAAGTAGTAAGAAG